>JADDOH010019159.1:0-21468 GCA_016648135.1 Agrypnia vestita
TTAATTTTTATAATCATGATTTGGTGCTATTCCTGAAACTTTTAATGTATGTGCTTTTGAAATTTATTTTATACTCTTTATGTAAAAGCCTAATGGGCGTAAACAAATAAATAAAAAAAAAAAAAAAAAAATTTTATTATCATCTCGAATATTTGATATCCACTCTCCGGAAAATTTTAATATATTTTAAATCATTTTAATATAATTTATCATTTTAATATGGTTTAGGAATAACGGGATTCTGTAATTTCTACGAGTATAAACAACCCCAATCTTACCAAATCCATTTTATGTAGTGAAAGACGCGGGACTTATATTCTCCCTAAAATGTAAAATGAACCCGGTCTAGATGAGGCATCCTTATTTAGTTTCAGGACAACGAGGTTTACGCGTTCCACGAGGAATATGATATAACCCGATCTAAACGAAGGTAATTTTATACAATTTTAGGACAACGGAACTTACAAATTTCATAAAGTATATTGTGAAGCCAATCTAGGCGGAGACACTACGTATATTTTAAACAGAGTAAGGGTTTAAATTTTACCATCAAGTCTAATATACCGCAAGAACGTCCTAGGCATAGTAAACAAAATAGCGGTCAAAACTGAAGTGTTTCTATGTTCACACGTTTAGCTCAACACGAATATTATAAGTTTCACAGTTATAATACAAGACGCGAATTCCTAAACGAATCATTTTAAAATAGTTCTAATTGGAATCTACATGTTTCATATTTATTAAATGAAGGCGCGAATTCTAAACGAAACACTAACATTGCTCAAAAACGGGACCCTATATTTATATATGCTTAAAATGAAACGCGATTTCCCGAACGATAGCATTTTATATAACTAAATGTAACGAAATCTTATATAGTTTATAAATAAGAAGACCCGGCCCCAGGCGGTTTTTATATATTTTCAATATAACGAGGCCCTATAA
Organism: Agrypnia vestita; assembly: GCA_016648135.1. Lineage (NCBI taxonomy): Eukaryota > Metazoa > Arthropoda > Insecta > Trichoptera > Phryganeidae > Agrypnia > Agrypnia vestita. Next base: position 946 of record JADDOH010019159.1, read on the forward strand.
CATCTTTATAAGTATAATACAACCCCGGTCTATCGAAACAATGTACTAGAAGTTTTTATATGTTTGAATACATGATATACGTTTTTTTTTTATACACGTTTTTATACGCGAGATTTACGTCTTCGTACAATACGAAGTACCCCAAATTATACAATCGCGAAGTTTACATCACTCCTAAAGTATAACCAGAACTAATTGAAACATTTTTCATAGTTTAAGTCCGCGAGGCAAATATCTTTCATAAAATATAAAATAACCAGAATCAAATTAAACATATTTTTACCTTATAGACTTTCCCCAACGCGCGTAATAATCCCGGCCACATGAAACGTTTTTATATGTTTTAATAGCGCGGGACCTATGTTTTCCTATATAATATAAGATAACCCGGGCCGAACGGAAGCAATTTTATATACTTTATAAAATAGTGAAACTTGTACTTCTGTAAAACCGTAAATAAACCCCGACCCCCACGAGACTATTTTATATAATTTTTTTAGAATAATGAAATTTCATACATCTGTAAAATTGTAAATAAACCCCGATTCTCACGGAATTACTCTATATAATTTTAAACGAAATGAAAATCTAGATTATTATGGGCTGAACCTGATACCCCGCGAGATCAGCTATATATTTTTCACTAAACGTATTTTAATCCCAGAATTTATTCGCTATAATTTTAACGGACTCTTACTATTAAACATAAACAAGAGAAATTATTAAAATAAACTAAATATCCTTTCAATAACTAAAATAAATCCGGTCTAATCGAAACATTTCATATAACGAAATATTATATGCCTTACAAATGTAAAAATTAAAATGTGACCAAGTTAAATTAATTAAATTTTAGCAAAAAATAGGTAATTTTATAAGACTTATTTAAAATCGAATCTGTTAGTAACAACCCTTTTATCTTTTAACAATTTCCCGCGTGTTAGCATAAAATAGGTATCTTTATAACGCACAGCTAGTTTCCAGAGATCCGCCAATACTATACTTAGTAAAACGAGAATTTAACTAAATTTGAACTCTACCGTTTCCTGAAATTCTGCGAATATTATTCTGTGAACCTAGTAAGACGACAAAAATAATTAACTTTATAGAACATAGTGATTTCCGAAGTTCCGATATGCCAGATTAATTACCTTTATAAAATAAAATCAAACCCGTACTCTGAGTTAAAACCCTTTTAACAGGACCTCGCGTATTTAGCATAAGATAGGTATTTTTACAAGATTTATTAACAATTTCCCGCGTGTTTAGCATAAAATAGGTATCTTTATAACGCACAGCTAGTTTCCGGAGATCTGCAAATATCAGTTCTATATATGCCAGACTAATCAACTTAATAAAGCGCAGTAATTTCCGAAGTTCTAATATGCCAAATTAATTACCCTTTATAAAATAAAATCAAACCCGTACCCCCCTTTTCTTTTATCGTGAGCAATGTCGAAGAGTATAATTACCCGTACACAACTTTCACTTGAAGTTAAACTATAATTTTCACACTGGGACACTATCACTCGGTGACGATAACAATCACTCACGGTTCTATCACTCAAAAAAAAAACCGACGCGGATTTTGCGCTCTCGTAGACGTTCACCAACTCCCCGATTTCTGCTGTGTCTTGACATTTTAAACCCCCCCTAGCAGCCAAAGGTCCTAAGTCGTGTGTTTCCAGGATTTTCAATATCCTACTTTCCTTGAAACCTAAATCTTTGTTCCTAAGATTCAATTTGGCAAAAAAAAACCATATCTCCACTCGGATATGTCAGTTGATCCCACCTCCTGTTGCCGTCTCTGTCTCCGTTCCGGTGCCCGTTTTGGGACGGACTTGGTGGCTTCAGACGGTTTGAACTCGCTTCACAAGCGCGATAATTAATTTTTAATATTTAATTTCTAAGTTCAGTCCATATTGTCGTTTGATCAACCGTAACCACAATCTATCGGGTACTCCCCTAATCATAGTTGATGTTTCTTCATTATCTACCATTATCATGTCCCGTTCTCCCGTATTTTCACTCGTCTTTATCGGAAATTTAACGTTTCTTGGCCGCTATATCATGGGATCAATTTCCATATATTCACCACGTGCACACTGCATACCTAGATATAACAATCATCCAAAGGTACTATACCTAATTTTAAATTAATTTTGGGCGATCTTTTCTCGTGAATCATCCAATGAATCCTGTCTTTTGCCCGCGGCTCTCCGCGCACAGGGACGTATTAGCTCCCTCCGTTGCGGAATTTAAACATAATTTGTAACCATTTATTATTATTTTTATTGGCAGTAAGATTGATCCACAAAATAACTATGTTACATAGACAGTGAATATTCTCGAACAATATAATACTGGAAGAGTACTATTCGCTATAACACAATAAACTATTAATGTAAGTTAAATTAAATTTTTAAATTCAGTGGAAGATTTTTAAGATCGTTTTGCTTTTAATTTTTTCCCAAAACAAAATAAATAAACAAATAAATAAACACACAGATACACACTCACACAACCCACTATTGGACATGTTTTTATTATTCTTTTATCGATTGTATGTATGTGTTTTCGCGTAATTGGCCCAAAACTCTGTGCATCAATTATTGTCTTTTCTTCAAAGATTGATTAATTATATGGCTGTAAGAAACCCAATAAATGAAAACAAATAAAACAAATAAGTAAATAAACCTCCAGTGCCGCAGGCAAGGCGTCGGATTAATTCAGTGCTCATTCATTGCCAAGGCACTGGACGCCTCCGCTGATAACTATATACCGCTCACCATGTTCTTAGAGGTGTGTTGAAAGATTGCTAGTATCTGTCGAATCGGTCTCAAGTAGTTGTCTGTATTTGTACGTTTATCATTATTACATGCTCTTGCTATATCCGTTCCACTTCACATTATTGTTCCTCCCGTCTTCGAATTTCTATCACACTATGTTCTCCTATGTTTTTGGTACTTATATGCTTGCTTTTTACTTGCATTTACTCCTATATATATTTGTTTCATTTATCCATCCATCTATAAGATCCCCATACGCTTTATCCTTTTATTTCATGTGTATATGGGCCGCAAATTCATATTATTTTATTTACAATATTCTTATCTAGATACACTTGTTCCAATTATGTTTTGTGGTTATTACTACCAAACCCGGCGAAATCTGAGCTAGAATAGCCAATCGTATACACGTTACCCGTCCTGTTGAAACTACGCTAACGTCGGACAGGTTTGTAGTGATTACATAGTTAATATATTGTATCTATATTTGAGTATATTATTTTCTTGTCGTGCCATTAATATGCTTACACGTTATCGTTATCTCTTTCCTAACTATATATACCGTCATTGCGCAATTACCTATCTGTTGTAAAAGCCTGAAGAGCGTTAGTCTACAGATAAATATAATAGAATTATAGTTAACTTTCCTATCCGCCCACGTTATCCGACTCCCGCGAAATGAAAATAAATCATTATCCGCTCAGTTAAGGTCACCCCTCTGGTACATCGTATACGTTTTAATCCGTGCTTCACGGCCAATTCCTATAAATTATTTATGGGCGTTTTCCTCTCGCGATCCCCCGATTAGACCTGCCTTCCTTAGTTTTGCTCAATATTCTGCCTCTCTGTTGCACGGGGATCCACTCGAGATGAAGATATACGGCTCTTAAACGGTTTCAAAACCCGAGCAAAAAAGTCAATAATTCAGAAACCTCGTGGAACTGTCAATATCATCGTCACCTTAGAGTAGACGTTAATCGGTTTTTTAACGGCTTAAACTGCAATAAACGCGACCTAAATCTCTGAAATCCATGTTCAGCTTTTTTATGTGAAGCACATGCGGACCGCTCGGACCGCATCGATCGTCAACCATTTGTACCAAACACGGCTTTACCACAAGATTAATATGATTTATAAAAATTGATTAGTAACTGCCCGTAACCTATATCCGATCAATCGCTACTAACTCCCTCCCAATACTCCGCCAGGTGGGCTTAGCTCAATTTTTCCCGCGTAGCATTTAAATCATCTTAGAGTTCAAAATAAAAATAATAAAAAAAAAAATCTATAGAAACAGGTGATTCATCACAAGCATTTACTTTGATGGACGAAAAGACCATCGCAAAGAAGTTTTAGAAGATCACATCTCAATTTTAACACAGCCTGGATAAATTTATTTGGGACACACAATACCGAAAGACGTGGCACTGCAAAGGGAATTCTTACTTCAATCACAACTTTAGTAGAGGGTCGAGGTTGGAATTAAGATGACGTGATTTGCGTTGAATGTGACGGAACTGCAAGTAAAACCGATTGGAATGGTTCAATTCAATATTTAGAGTATTTGCAGAGACCGTTACAATGGTGTGTTTGTATGCTTACCCTTTCGTCATTTGAACGTAGTTATGCAGAAAAGCGCCAGCCACAAAAAACTCAAACTGAGATAGAAGCACTTTTGTCTAAAAATGGAATAATCAAATCTACACAAAACCTAGAATGTTCCTTACTTCAAAAAAATATAAATAATATATAAATGCCAATTTCTAATAACTGTAACGTGGATTTAAGTATGGATTTCTAGAAATATTAGTGTTTTTTCAACTGTCTGATCGTACTATCTGAATTATGCATTCTGCAGAAAACGGCCAGAGCCACAAAAAAACTCAAACTGAGATAAAACCACTTTTGTCCAAAAATGAAATAATCAAATATACACAAAAACTAGAAAGATTTTTGCCTCAAAAAATTATAAATAATATATAAATGCCAATTTCTAATAACTGTAAAGTGGATTTAAGTGTGGATTTTTAGAAATATTAGTGTTTTTTCAACTGTCTGGATCTTATTATGTCAAATATGCATTCTGCAGAAAACGGCCAGAGTCACTTATCTGTTATGAATATCTAGTAATTAAATTTACATTTGTATGGGATTTTTACTATCACCATGTCAACATGTATTTTTTAAACTTTATAATAATACTGAATATATAACTAAATAATATAAAGGTAACCTTTTTTATAATATACATATATATTATCTATTTTATATACATTTTAGGAACTTTTTTCATCTACCAGAGACTCTGAATAAGTGTAGCTATGCTGTATTTAATTAACAACCAGAGCTACCAAAAACTATGTGAATATAAATAAATGTAATGCTGTATTATTTTATATTAAATAGTTAAGGTTATTATTAAGAATATCTAGTTAATAAATTTATATTCCTGCGGGATTTTTATAATCACCATAAATTAAATAAAAATAAAAATTATTTCAACTTTGTAGTTAACTGACTAAACATCACACTATTTCCCCGAAGTGGTAGGCAGAGAGGATAGAATTCCACACTCTTCTGTCTATCTATTTCATCTTTAGTGGATTTCTTATAATACATAATACCGAGGCTGTTTAACAAAATACCGGATGAACAAAAAAACGAGAATGGAAAAAAAAAAATTAAAATGTTTTATAATGAATTATGAATATTATACAATAACATGATTTTATGAGTATGAATATTGTTTCTATAGACAAACTTTATATACAGTTTCGTAGAATGTCTTAAGATAATATTGATACCGATTTAAATAATAAAAATAAACATGTGAACTAAAAAGAAAACTTCATTATATATATGATTATATTTTCGTTTAAATTTATCACTCCTAGCCAAGCTTTGATCCGGCGGCGAATCAGTATTACCGACATTTTAGCAACTAAATCTACCTCGACTAACCATTTTAAAATTATTTTGGAAAGTTAATGTTCGTAAAATATATCTTTAGCACTTTAAAATGCAATAAAGTGATGCACCGCAATAACACAAGGCATCAAGCAGCAAACTCACCGAATCGTAACGAACAACTAAAATCTGTCTAAAACCATACAAAACATGGACATAATGTGGCCAGTAACGAAAAATGCAGAAACTCAACTAGCTGCGTGGTCGCTTTTAGCAGATAGTAGGTATGCGTCAAAACAACACAATACTGTGGTACATAGTTGTAAAAAGCGACCAGCCCCCGTGACCGCTTTCTGCGGATCGGACTACCTGAAAGGTTAGGTACAAACGCTATTGTGTAGAAAACGGACAAGTGCCGTGGTCGTTTTCTGCTGATTATGTTTTGGGGTAATAGTCATATTAAAAGTGTTATAAGTGGCGTGGGCGCTTTCTGCAGATTTTAAAATGTTGTTTTCGCGATCCGTAAACATTTCAGAAGGCGATTACTGTTAATTTTTGTATGAAAGCGGCATGGTTTGTTTTAGTAGAACATAGAATTGACCTTAGTCTGTCCGATGACATCAATATCTCATTTTTACCAAAATTGTGGACTGGCGCTTTTCTGCATAACTATGTTCATTTATTCTTGACCTAGATGGTTGCACTTCGGGTCCTAGTGAATATAACAGACGCCTCACAAAGTGTAACTGACGTTACTTCTAGAGATGGCTTTATAGAATCAGGATGCAATCTCGAGCAGAAATGCCAAATTTTGGACACAAAAATAAGTTGAAATTTTTAGTTTTTGTCATTGATTATAATATATATTTTGTTTATTTTATTTTCTTGTGCTTTGTTTCATTAATTTCAATACTAATGTTCCGGACAGGAACACGCAAAAGATAGTTTGGTTCCACGTGCCCAAAACTCGAAGAAACGCACCGAAAGTTTCAGATGGCAAAGTCGTATAAAACCAATCTAGAAACGCCGGTGTAGTAGAGGTTGCCTTAAAAGGGCCAAAGAAGATCCAGAGAAAGTCCAAGTAGTCAGCAGGGTCGTTGTAGGTAGAGAGAAATGAAAGACTGGTAAAAGTGGTCCGATAGGCTCTTAAAGCACCTTCAGGTGTACTGAATTGCTCGCCGTTATGAAACTGTTTATATAGCCAAATTACAAAATCCCTTCCATAACTCCATCGTAAAACAATCAGCCAATCACAAAGCTTGCTTTGCCGATTTCAGCGCTCGCGCCATCTCTGAGTGAATTTTGGTACTAATCAGTCTGACGATTGGCTGCGGAGATCGGCAGAAAGCACTTTGCTCCGACATAAAAAATCGTAAAAATAGTTTCATCGTCTTTTTGAGACGTAAATCATGTTAATTTATACAAGACTAAACCTTGCTGATAATCTAACATAGTCTATGGGACCCGCAAGGTAGTATTAACAGAGTTATTACAAGTTATGTACCGAGTGCAATCGGCTAGTTACATTAAATTCAATAAAAAATAGTTCTTAAGTAGATACATGAATTTTTGTGTAATAATTATGAAGTATATTTTATAAGGCGTCTTTTGACTATAGTTTAATGAGTGAATAATTAATATTATGTTAGTTATAAACAATTTTATCAAACAAAATTCCTCCTACGTTTCTGATGTAATTTGTAGTCGTAAATATATACTTTTTGTATAGATATTTACTGGAAGAATACAATAAAGAAAGTTTTAGTTTAATTGGACTGCTGTAGCGGCCAATATTCGATTTTGACTGAAAGTCATCTTTTTCGGCACGGTATCGCTCGGCCGGTGGGGTCGATATTAGCGATTGCGCTTATGTTGAGCGTAAAAGGTCCATTTTAGGGCCACTATTTTTAATTCCCCATTTTATGTTTTCTATGCGTTTCTTGACTTTTCCTGTGTTTTTAATAAAAATTATTTTTTGAAGAATTTTGTAAAGTTTAATTTATATTTTGTGTGTACGGTGCTCCACGCACTTTTTAGTAATGATGCTCCTCCGCCAGTCTACGTCCAGTCGGTCTTGTGCGACAAGACTCTGATTTTACGGGCTGGGTACCCGTAAATCAGATGCAAGCGATATGGGGAACGGTCAGTCTGCAGCCTGCCGCCCCACTTTAATCTTCGGAATACCAGCCGGGCGCACCCAATTGGCTGGTTCTCGGAAATGTATATACCAGTCTAAATTATCACGCCTCGTGAGCGGGTCAAATTCCAGAAATATTTGGAAAATATTTCGATTTCCATACTGACCATATGTCAGTCAAAAATGCCGCGAACGGCTGATTGCTTCGAAAAGCGCATCGTCTATCGCTTTGCAAGCGATTTACTCTCTTTATTAAAAAATAAAAGATGTGACAAAAATCCATAAATATTACATTGTATATGTCAATATTTAAATCTATAATAATAAACATTATTCATAGAGTCCAAAAAATAGTGTGTCACATAAAGTCTTTTATTTCATCTGTTTACATAAACATACAAAACTGGCATTGTTTCGTGATGACGCCACCGTTCCACGGCGATCGTTTCGAACTTCTAATTCCTGTCCGAAACAACTAAAATACCTTTTAAACATGATTTTTTTAAATTATTTTAGGCAAACGGTTTAACTCTATAAAAACGTAAAATTTACAAAACTTCAAAGCTCGGTAGAGCCCTCAAATTATATTTATAAAAAATATAAACAATTATATTTTTTGTTACCTTTTTCGCAATTCGTGTAAAATTGCGCAAATTTTGATACCTTTTGTGATTGTGTAGCTCAAAAATTTTTTTTCTCGTACATGGACGGGACACCCTAATATACATCCCTCTTCTGGATTCTATAATAAGTGACCTACAGGACCGCCTGTCTCTTGAAATACTTAATTTGTTTCAACTAAGCGTTTTCATGCCAAAAAGCGAATACAGTAATCAAGACGTTGAAACTGTGAAACAACTAGCAACCGATTATACATTGTTACTAGATAAAACTCCAGTTTCTGTCAGTGAAGTGGCAGCGGAGTCAGGACATACCGCAGTCGATTTCCGACCTTATTTTAAATTGCGATATTGAGATGTATCTCGAGTTTTTGAATGAATGAACGAGTTCTATTTGTCAAGTAACCTCATTTGCCGCGCAAACCGGACAAAAAACCATTCCAAATGTCGTCTTCGAACCGCGCATTAATTGTGTTATTTATCTGTTAAAAAAAGTGTTTTTTTTTAATTAAAAAAGTTTAGATTATTTTTATATTCTTTGATATATTTATAACGAAAATATTGAAATACAATATCTTTAGTGTTATTGCTTCCATGGTTTTATTCGATAAACATGTCCGTACATTTCTGACAGTAAATTTTGTTACTTATTTTCATAATTAATAAATAAGTCATTATTATACAAGTAATAATTGAAATATAAGTAATTATTGAAGTCTGTATATTGAGAAACCAGAAACTGCAACCTTTTACCGATTATTGTTGATTTTTACATGAATATGACCATTGCAAAAAAGAGTCTAAAAACAGCAATCGTGCGCGAAATTGCGCGGCAGAAAAGGAATTAAAGTAGACTGAATGTGGTGGAAATACGGTCACTAAGACGCTTGTGTGGAAAATCTTTGGTCGATGGAGTGAGGAATGAACAAATTAGAAGTGAATGTAATGCTGGCTGTAGTGTGGTACCTAGACATAATAAAGAAAAGAGTGCTGAGATGGTTTGGTCATATAGAACGTATGAGTGAGGAAGGGATGGTTAAGAAAATATATACAGCGAGTATTGAAGGCAGGAATAGAAGGCGTGCACGAAAGACCTGGCGCGATCAGATACTACAAGTATTGGAGGATGGCCCTGTTAAAAGCCTCAACAGCCGTAGAACGTGTATGAGAAGATGTATGAATGTAGCTGAAGCAAAAGTGGTGTGATAAAGATAGAATAATATAACGTTCTATCTTCTCTGCCTACCCCTGCAGAGAAACGGCGTGATGGTTAGTTAATTAGTTGACAGGGTAGATAACAATGAATTCTTTGATTTAGATTGAAAGAATTCACTTATTAATATAATTTATAGGGACATTGATTATACAACAAGCGGGGTCATTTTTTCCATTTTTGGCATCTGTTGAGAGCCCAGCATCAGCTCAGTAGTGCTTGTTGTGGTAGTGAATTATTATTATTAATGTGAAATTAGCCTATTAAATTATCATAAATTCTTCGGAAAGTAAAACGTCTAGGTAGGTATCTCAAGAGGAACATTAATTAAGTAAATATTCTCAGTTATTAGGAAGTAAAATATGATTGGTATTGATTTTTAAAAAATGTTTTGAGGTGAAAGTATAAATTTATGTAAATATGAAATGAAATCAGTAAGTACACATCCACTTACAGATTCAGTACTTAACCTCTGCTCCTGGCAGCCGCAAGTAACTTCAGTTTTAAGCTTTAATTGCACAGGATATGGCTAAGACGCAATTTTAAAACAGTATCTAATAATATTAAGATATACACACGGCCCAATATAAAATACTTTAGCTAAAGAATGGAGGTGAAATGAGAAAGGAGAAATAAGCTACGAGAAAAACGATTTTAACTATAAAAATCCCTTATATCACATCTCTAAAGTTGTTGTTATTTTTAAAAATTAAAAAATCAACACACGACTTTAAGAATTCAATATTTTTACTATCTAAACCAGGAAGATCGTTTCGGCAGATTAAGGCATTATCAACTCAATAAAACTTGACAACTAGTTTGTATTGACAGCAGTCCAAAAAATAAATGAGGCAAGATTTATATTTTCGTAGCAAACTTCGTGGTTTGACATATCACTTTGTATAAAACCACGAGCTTTTTTTAAATATCACGCCAACCGGTTTCGCTTAGATCAAGCTTTGTCAGGGCGTATTTAAAACAAAATTTTGTTCCTCAGTTTTGTTGTGTAAGTAGGGTTGCCCACCGTACCTACTCTAAAATAGAGAATTGTACTCTATATCATATAGGCGTATAGTCCGTCTAACTTATCTGAAGAATGGCCAAATTTGGAACTAACGACGCCATATTGGATTATCTACAGCTGACAGACCTTTGACAGACTTTGTTTACAGAGGGGTTCACGACGGTTTCGATAGTTTTTTAAGAAAATTTTAGATTGTCACCATGCCAAAAACCATTAAAAGCGGTGTTCGGGAAATAATCTTCAAAATACACAGGTTTTTTGAAGAGGAACAAAGTCTAAAAGCCCCAATTATATCGTTTGATTTTGTTCATAGACTTATTGCCGCCACTTCAGGTTAGTGCTGCCATGCAGTTATAATGATTTTCCCATACTTAGTTTTTTATTTTACTATTATACAATTTCTTCAGGTATTTCTGAATCGGCAATTTACAAAATAGTTAAAGAAGGTAAAGTGGCCGTGGAAATGGGCATTAAAATATCTACACCCGGAAAAAAAAGAACAATGATAAGTGGAAAAATTGAATTAGAAGCCGTAAGATGAGAAAAGTTTTAGAACATATTTTATTCGATAATTTTTTTACATAGAATTTTTATTATTTATACTTTTTATTACATAATTCATTAACGAGTTCATTTGTATAAACATCTTTTTTCAAAAATAAACTTTTTTATTTATGCACATTAAAGACTGGTTGTATCAACTTACTTTATAGCAATAGTTCATTTAAAGCATAGATTTTTACGAGAGCGAGTTGTTTGATCGGTGGAAAATGCAAAATATCTATGCTTTGAACGAAAGATTACTATAAACCAAGTTAATACAACGGCCCTAAACCGATTGATATCCTTAGGTGTTACTGAGTTAAACATGGTGGTTATGATCATTAGGTATGAGACACCGAATAAAACCGGCGCCACACTGCGCGGATCTTCCGCCGCGTCTCTTCTGTCGTGGAACATCGCTACATTTCTTTCCATACAATATGCGCTTATTAAACACACTACGCGGATGATCGGTCGATCTATTTGCTTTGCCGATTTGGCGCAACGGAAAAAACGCGGCGGAAGATCTGCGTAATGTGGCGCCGGTCTAAAAGAATTATTATTGTTTGTTTTTTTCCTGAAAATTGTATTTTTCTTTGATTTTGAAAAAACGCCATTTTGTGACGTGTATTTTACGAATGTATATTTTGGTAAATTTATTTGTACGTTAGTTTACATTTTTTGTTTTTTATCGTGTCGTATACTGCTTAATAACTTGTTTAAGAAAAAACGAATTTGCATAAAATTCCCTACAAATGAGATAATTTTTAGACTATGGGCAGTACCACAACGATTGGGACGCCCTCCTTTATTCTCCAGATAAGTTGGACGGACTATACTCTATAATCTATAAAACTAATAGAGGACGTTAAAATACTCTTTTTTACACAAAGTTTACTATACTAGTGCTGTCATGCATATATGATGCATAGTTATTATCGTAACCAAAAAAGTCGACTATTTACTTTTAATATGCTGGTATTCCCAAGTAGTTGGCAATCCCTACTCCCCAAGCCACACTCGGACGTTTCTGAACGCAGCCACTAATGTCAATCTGTGATGTCAATGTCACAAGTTGTTTTGAGGTTACGTTTATTTTGTCGCAAGAAAAAGTGAACTTAGAGTTAGAATGTTTGGAGTCGTGCAATTCTTTTAAAAACCATGAAAAATTGTTATGTACTGCAAAAAGTAGCAAAAAATACCTTTTCAAAAATTTGAAATAAATGATACTCTTTTTTATAAGTCCGTACTCTTTATTTACCTCATTTGAAATCAGATATACTTTTTTTTTTTTTTTTAAATAGAGATGTGAACACGGAATACGTGTCACATCAATATTCTTACTATTTTCAAACTAAGCTAAACGCTTGTGCTATGAAAATAGGACTAACTTGCTAGTCTGGAGTGAGGTTCGAACCCGCAACCTTTGGATCACGAGGCCAGTGTCCTAACCACAAGACCAACAAGCTACTCTTTTTTTTTTATATTTATTTTTATAAAAGTAGTCAACCCTAGGTGTAAGCTCTGTATCGCGAAATGAATTGCGCGATCCCTTAAAAATCTTCATGCCCATAACACTTTCAGGTTCAGGAATCAGTTTCTTTAGGATCTGCGGAAATATTTGGAGAGTTTCCATTCATAACACGTTCACATCATTCCGATAAATTGTTATATTTTTTTACAGATCAAATGAATAGTCAAACATCAATATACTCTTCAAGCCGCACCAACGTTTCTAAACAGTTAGCAGGATCTCTTTAAGAGCTACATACAAACCCAGCACATCGGATGATTTCAAAGCTGATGGAGAACCGAACGTCTTGAAGGCCCCAAAAATGCTTCGCTAAATTAATCATCACTTCAGAAGGTTTTTTAATCGCTGCCGTCTTCGGAGGAGCGCCCCCTCAATCTCGTGGCACGAAGTGTCGGATTTAATGAATTATTTTGATAGGATTCACACAGCGTGTCCGCCATTGGGATCATGGACCTCTGGTCGGAAGTAGGCTAAGCTTCCACGGTCCGCGGCTTCTGGCTGGCTACGGCTTTACCATCATATCGCACATGTTCTAAAGTCTCGGCCGATGCGTGCCAAATGATAATAGTACCACCAATCTGTCTTTCGCAGAATGAGACTGATTTTATAACCAACACCTCAAATTCACTCGCAAACACATCATTTATTTATTTTAAATTCAAGAACGCATTCATGTTTGTGAAGTTGTAATTTTTCAGAACAAAGTTCTGTGAAGTTTATAAAACCAAATTAATTAATCAATTAGAAAGACATACAGAAAAATCTAATCCACGAAAAAATATTTTGGCTTCTACCGGGATTCGAACGCGGGTCACCTCCTTTGCTCTGACCACTAAGCTTTAGGAGCCTTTTAGATTTGCATCCATCTAACGGTACTATTACAAAGTAATTTGAACTACCGTATCAAAAGCGTGGATTGCTCTATGGACAAAAATAAAAATTAATCAATTAATAAAAATGAGAATTACATATATATTCACAGAAATCTACAAATCACAAAAAATAGCTTAGTGGTCCCGAGTAGTAGCCAAAATATTTTTTTCGTGGATTAGATTTTTCTGTATGTCTTTCTAATTGATTAATTAATTTGATTTATTTATTTGGTTTTTATTTATTTATTTGGAGTAGTGATTGTATAAATAGAACATATATAAATAGCAATTGTATTGTATTGGAGAGAAGTTTAAATGTAACAGCTATTATTTATTATTATATTATTATTATAAATAAGTACATTATTATATTATACATATTAAAAATATGTACTTCTTGCCACCATTAATCAACCATTCTTGGAATCTCTGAAAGGGAAAGGCAGGTTTTTTATTAGTTTATAAGATTAACGAGGGTGAATTTGATGAATGACGAACAATTTAGAAGAAATCCCACCTGGGAAATTAAAAGCATAAAGCAAATAATAAAATGCTTTCAATGAATTATAGGTACCTACATAAAAAGTCCTTAAAGGAATTAATAGGCTACATTTTAATGGCCCAGAAAAAGTACAGATACGTAACAAGGCAATTGTTAAAGATACATGGATTATGTAACGTTTATACTTTTCAAACAACGCCGAAATATTTCAGTAGCATTTTATTTTATTGTCTGAGGACGTCATTCCTGAGTTTACTAATTATTTACCAAAAGAAACTCGATTATGGCCGACGCCGACGCCTCGTACGCACTCACAGATATTTATAAGCTCCGTGATAAACAACTGGCTCCAGCCCAACAAATGCCAGACAGCCGCTCACAAGTATAAACACGTATCTCGTCGCAGTTAAATGGTTAAGCTTTGACAGTTCTATAGGTCGATTTTTTATTCGTGGTACTTACTTTACAGTCGACCTCTGACGAATCTATTGCAAGTATAATTTTTTAACCATTTCTATATAATAAGTACATAAATTTGTTTAAATATTAGTTATTTTATAGATAGGGAATGAAATAATATTAATCACATCTTAAAAAAATAATTTCGACGTCCAGCTGAAACTAGTAGGTGAAGAAAATAAATTTTGGCTTAAATTAACAGTACTATATTTTATTATACCTATAAATAAGATTTTTATCATCAATGTTTTAAATTTACATTAAATTTAAAGCAACAACCCACTACAAGTCAAGTGCGTTGTTGCATTACCATCTAGCGTGAAGCGGTCATATAACTTTCTACCATGGATATCGTTCACGCGCACACATATTGAGAGACATTTCTCGCATTTTTGACACGCCGAGCCTTCATACACAGTACAGTAGCCGGCAAACATCTTGAAATTTTTCGGCGTAGTGAGGGGAAGTTTGCGCATGTACCATTTCACCAACGAGACCCAAATTTTGTCTTCTTCGCATTCCCCCACTACGCCAAAAATTTTGCCGGCAACTGTAACATCTGATGTGTTTCACTCGCTCTAAAAATAGCTGGATGACTGCAAGATCAAATATTTTTTTAGTTTAAAATACGATGTCAGTCTTGTCATTTTATACTCGGTAATACGCCTAGATACAGCGGAAGCAGATGCCACGGAAGTCTGCACCGAGCGCTGGACATGTGGAGAATTGGACGTGACTTCTTAATTCACAGAATCCCCCCATTTTCAAACGGTGCAACAATCAAATTAGTTTATTTTCAGAATCGCACCTGAAGCCTATCACTATGACAGACGTTTTTGATTAATATCTGATAAGATAGCTGAGTTTCATTCAGGATGTCTCATAGCTACTAGCAACGATTTGAAGGGAGTCTTCTTCATTCAATTACGAATAGAAAATATCCTTTACACTTTGGGTGAAATGTCCACGGTTAAAGAGATAAGCGACACCAGTTTCTTTTTCTTTTTTTCCAATATTTCTGACCAATCTAAAAAAAAACCTTGAAGTATCGTGAAAGTAACGTATCTATACAATATATATAGAATATTAAAAATTCACTCGCAAATGATTAAAACCGTGGTTAAAAAAATTGGTTCAAATTTCTGCACGGTTTTAATTATTTTATTTAACTTGTGTTTTAGCGAATGAATTATTAATACCTATTCGACATAAATTACTTACGTGATATTCTAACGTATTACAAAAGATAAGTCACATATATTAAAAAAAAAAAAAAAAAATTGATGTCGTTTATCTCCTTAGGTAACTGTTGATATTTTACCCGAAGTGTAAAGTATATTTTCTACTCAAAATTGAATGAAGACTCCACAAAGTTTTCGCTACTAACATTGAGATACCCTGCATGTTTTGTAGTATATGTTTTCGCTTTAGTTTTCTAGAAAAAAGTGTGGGTGTAGGTACTGTGTTTTTTATTAAAAAAGCGTGAATTCTGTATTTCCAGCGGCTCTCCAGTAAAATTTATCTCGAAAACTGCGTTAAAAATAACGCGTTAGAAAATTTCGTAACATTTTTCATATACGCATTTTCCTTGTGATTTATTTTCACCTTTACCAGAATCGTTACTACCTCTTTAAAGACCTTTATGAAACTAAAAAGATTTTGGAGGCACCAAGATTTATTATTTTTTACATGAGTATTATGATAATTCATATTAGGTATAGGTAACACGTTTCTCTTTTCATTTTTGGAATGCCAAAAACTTTGCAGAGAAGTACCACCTTAACAAAGCCCAAACAAGCAGTAATGGCTTTGTCTGAAATTACTAAATGGCACCTTTTTAAACATCCTGAGAAGGCAGAAGCAATGTTCTTTGGATATATTTTTAGTACATAAACATCATAGCTGATGATCCCAAATCGATCCGAATAGGAAAACGAGAGAGGAAAGAGAAAATTAAAGGTTGTTAAATTTTCATTTATTTCATCTAATGCTTTTCTTATCATTTATGTGTTGCCGTGTTTAAACTATTTTATACAATCCAATCAATGTAAAATATGCCAATGCCAATGTGTTTTATTATTTTATGTATTTATCTTTTTAATTTTTTTAATTATTTAATCACATTCTTTTTTTTTTAAATAGAGATGCGGACACGGAATAGTGTCACATCAATATTCTTACTATTTTCAAACTAAGCTAAACGCCTGTGCTATGAAAATAAGACTATTTTGCCATCTAGAGTGAGGTTCGAACCCGTGACCTTAGGATCACGAGGCGAGAGTCCTTAACACAAGACCAACAGGTACTATTTACTGTATCTACTAATTACATATTGTATTTTCTTTTACTTCCTACTAGTTTTTACATATTACCTACTTATTGTATTTTCTTATGACTTTTTGTATTTATACTGTTGATATTATTTAATTTTTTTGTCATGTTATTCCTGTGCACTAAGATTGCTATGCTTCTATTTTTATGATGTAAAAGCCCAAATCAGGGCGTCTATTATTAATAATAAATAATAATAATACTAACCGTTTTTTTTTCATTTTTATTAATCACTAGCTGTTAGTACCCGGCGTTGCACGGGTTAAGGATTAAGGTAAAAATAAATTTGTGGGGGAAAACAACGGTTTCATGATTTTGCAAAGCCCGTAATTAAAACAATGTTTCAATTTAATCAAGGCTGGGATGGATAGGATGTCTAGGGAAGAAATATGGCCTTTTTTCCATCGGAATACGTATTCAAAATTTGGGTCCAATCGGTGAAGCGGTGTACTTTGTACAGAAAATATATCTGGGGTGGGGATGGATTAGAGGGGGAAGGGGAAATGTCATTATTATTCAGTCAATATATTAACTGACAGCTCCTAAAGAAGTTTGCAAATTTTGAGTCTGATCGGTCGAACGGTACAGATTTGAATCGAAAATATATCAAGGGGGGAAGGGGTAAAAGGATAAGGAAGAAATGTCACCTTTGTTATCCGCCGGGTCTGAAACAATAAGTTTCCAAATTTTGGGTCCGATCGGTCGAACGATACAGATTTGCATTGAAAATACATCAGGGGAAAGGAAGGGGTAAAATAGGAGGGGGAAATATTACCTGTATTATCCGCCGGATCCTAAAGCAAATGTATGCAAAATTTGAGTCGTATCGGACAAACGGTGTAGATTTGTGTAGGGAACAGACAGACAGACATTGAGTTTTATAGGTATAGATATATGGATCTAACGCTTTACCAACTGAATGTAATCAAAAAATTTGAATTCGGAAAATGTTTGGTACCTATATCTTAATATTTATCAATATTGAAAGGGTAGGTACCGGCGCCCTTTTTTCAAATGGAGCGATTGTCAAAATTTCAAAGAAATAGTTGAAGAACTTCGAGATTTAAGATTTTGGACAATCGAACTTATACATTTTTATTTATATAATAAAATAAATAGTATGTATATAAAAATAAAGTAAGTATACAAAAACATCCTCGTATTCGAATGCAACGTTATGCTAAAATTTCAAAGCAATCGGTGAAGAACTTTCAGAGATTAGCGATTTTGTACAAACGAACATTAAATTTTTTATTTATATAGATTTTCCCTTCATTTCTTATGGGAAAAATTCGTTTGGTATATATCTTGTTTGGTATAAGTCCAGCAATCTGGAACGAAC
Source organism: Agrypnia vestita (assembly GCA_016648135.1). Classification (NCBI taxonomy): domain Eukaryota; kingdom Metazoa; phylum Arthropoda; class Insecta; order Trichoptera; family Phryganeidae; genus Agrypnia; species Agrypnia vestita. The sequence goes on from JADDOH010019159.1 coordinate 19,219, forward strand.
TAAGGACATATACCGAGTACCACTGCATCATAATCTCAACGGTACCTACCCATCTAAAATTATTCAAATTACTTCCACTCATGCCTGTGCACACCTCCACCGCGAAATTACAGCAGCGAAATGCACTAGTTTCGCCATGACTTGTCCTTTGTAGGAAAGGCGGAACAGAAGCGAAACTGCCTGTCTAGCGTATATTTTTGACTATAATTCTATCTCTTTCCCGCGTGGTTTCGTCGATCTGTTCCGACGCCAGCTACACCTCCGCGCACCGACCGCCGGCGCCGTTTCGTTGCGGTGTCGCGTTGTTTCCGCGTGTGTGTGTGGAAGTCGACAAAATTAACTCTCGCGTGCCGTTCCGCGCCCAGTTCCGCTACTTGGATCACACTTGATCGCGGCGGAATTCCTGCAGCGGTTTCGCTACTGGGGTTTCGCAGCGGAGATGTGCTACGGGCGTCAGAAGTCTAGTGACTGCAGAAATTTACTGGCAACTATGAGCCGTAAATGAATGACGTGTTAATTTCATATAAATTGAAATGTTGTGAAGTAAGGGAAAGGAGCATGCTCGAGACACGCTCAAGCGGAAAACCGATCCCCTCACTTTAAAAAACTGCTACCGTATTTTTTTTGCCTTGTGTTTTCTTCAAACACAATACAATTCAAGATTATAATTATCTAGTATTAATTTCATGAATCGTTACGCTTGGAAGCACGAGGCGCCGCTGTATTGCGGTACCAGCTTGAGGGATTCCAATTAATTTCGGTACAATTATTTGCAACGTAATTGCAAATATACAGCGCTTTAAAAAAATGTAGTTAAGAAGGGTGTTAATTTATAAAAAATAGGTGTTAAACCATTTGTAAAAAAAAATTTGAAGCCATCGGAGAAATAACGGTGGCAAAACTGCCCCTGAATCTGAAAATCCAACCGAATCAAATGAACAGTAAGATAGGTACAAAATATTTTAGAATATATATAACAAAATATTATTTTTAAAAAAACATACAAAAAAACAATGTTGACATTTGATATTAATCAAATTATGAATAATTGCACAAATTTTGTTTGCAACACATCTATCCCAATTACAATAATTTCGTTGTCTGTCCGTCCGTCGTATCTTCGTGTAACGTTCGTAACTTCTTTATTGTATAAAACCTTTGTTTCTCTCTTTATTTTCTGTTTTCTCTCTCCTTATTTTTTAAAATAAAAACTTATTCTTTAGGAACCGACATGTAAAAGTAGTGACGGGTTACAGCTAGTTTGAATAATAAAATTCTATTTATTCCTATTTCAGACTGTAATATAGCACGAATGTGCTTAATTTCTGTCATAAGTGTCGTTTTAAAAGCGCGTTTAATAACATTTTAATACGCAGTACATGCGTCAGAGATCTGTAAGGCGTTTTTAAAATCGTCACCATGTAGGTATTGGTTTCCAACAAATACGGAAATACCAAAAACGGAATACGGTTGTGTTAAGAAACACTCAATAACATGATTTAATTAAAATATATAATAGATGTCCCATAGAGACGAATCTATTTTTAATATGGGAAAGTAGGTATGGAAGTCTTTTTGAATGTTCATTCAATTGAATTTATTTATTCAATAATATGTACATTACAAACTATTAATTCATTAGGCTTACGACCTAACGTACAGCTGGTTTAAATTTAAGGTTCACAATTCCACCCATGTTTTTACATAATGTAACGTTACCAATTCCACTCATGATATACTAACACATCTATGAAAAAACAAGCTGCGCAAATTAGACATAATATGTCTAGATATGGTAGTCTATCAACGGTGGAATTAATGAACATTACATTGTGAAAAGTAATCACTTAAGCCAGCCGTACGATTATCCAAATAGACTTCCATAAAAAAAAACTTTCTTCTTGGGTAAACACTTTATAACTTTGTGGTGACATATTCAATAATTAAATTAAATAAAAACAACTTTGTAAACACCACTGAAATATTTTTATTTGCACCTCTACATGTTACGGAAACAAAGTTCCCTTCCTCAGGAGGATAACTAGTATACTAAAAGATACTAAAAGATAGACTTTTATAGAGTATACTAAAAGATAGATTTTTATAGAGTATACTAAAAGATAGATTTTTAGTATACTAGTTATCCTCCTGAGGAAGGGAACTTTGTTTCCGTAACATGTAGAGGTGTAAATAAAAATATTTCAGTGGTGTTTACAAAGTTGTTTTTATTTAATTTAATTATAAAACTTT
>JADDOH010019160.1:0-18241 GCA_016648135.1 Agrypnia vestita
CGAGTTAGCTGCAGGCTACGGTGTTAGTGATAACACTGTTTTAATCCACTTGAAGCAAATTGGTAAGGTGAAAAAGCTTGAAAGGTGGGTACCTCACGAATTGAGTGAAGCAAATCAACAAACGCGCGTTGACTGCTGCGTTGCATTACTCAACCGGCACAATAATGAAGGGATTTAAATCGAATCATTACCTGTGATGAAAAGTGGATCCTGTACGATAATCGGAAGCGCTCATCGCAATGGCTGAACCCTGCCGAACCAGCCAAACCATGCCCCAAGCGAAAATTGACTCCAAAAAAGTTACTTGTGAGCGTTTGGTGGACTAGTGCTGGTGTCGTTCACTACAGCTTTCTTAAATCTGGCCAGACGATTATGGCAGATATCTATTGTCAGCAACTGCAAACCATGATGGAAAAGCTAGCTGCTAAACAACCGAGGCTGGTTAATCGCTCTAGGCCACTGCTGCTTCATGATAACGCTAGACCACACACTGCACAACAGACGGCTACCAAATTAGAGGAGCTTCAATTGGAATGTCTAAGACATCCACCATACTCTCCGGATCTTGCCCCAACAGATTACCATTTTTTTCGAAATTTGGATAACTTCTTGCAAAGGAAAAAATTCAACTCCGATGGGGCAGTCCAAACCGCCTTCAAAGATTTTATTGATTCCCGTCCGAATGGTTTTTTTAGTAAAGGGATCGATGAACTACCTATGAGATGGCAAAAGTGCATAGATAGCAATGGTACATACTGTGATTAAATAAATATATTATAATAAAAAAAATCGGCTTTATGTTCCTCCCATACTAAAGGCCAATTTCATATGTAAGGACCTAATATTTTCCATTCCAAGTATGCACTCCCCGAAAACATTTTATTCTTCCTGACTCTCTCAATTATAGTTTTTAGCGTTAATGGTATTTTTTTGCATATCATCCATTGTATATCCAAAACTAAATAAGCTTTTTAGCCAGAAGGTTATTTTTTAAATAATTTTAATGTGAAAGTGCCCTTGAGATGAATTTTCATGAAAACAACGCTATATAAATTATCCAAATATAATAATTATAATAATCTGTGTTTTTTTTAATTATTGCGGTACGATTGAAATATTGTTTCCTTTTAACAATATTTGAATATATGTATTCTTAGAATACAATTACTGGATTTTGTTCTCAGAGGGATAATTATTAATTAAGCAAAATTATAGAAGTCTCACAGAGACGGAGCTAGTTATATGGGGAACGTCTTCTTTATTGTGTTCTCAAAACAATATCGATATATATATATATTTATATATTATATATATATATAGTATATATAGTATTTATAATTGTGAAAAATATATACTCGTCTACAAAAGGTAGTAAAAAATTTAAAATATTCATTTTCAGGCGCATTCTTGTGTATATGTTAAATAATTCAGAAGAATACCATGCATACATTAAAAAAGAATATTGCTTAATACAACTCTTAAAAATATAATTGTATCATTATCAGCTGCGAAATCTTTGTATACTGTGTACTAACTAATCTTTGTATAATGTCATAGGAAAAACTATAGATATCTCTAGCATAGTCCATTCGATAATATATGAAAGAAACTGATTTATAACATATATGCAACTTTCAAATATTTGATGTGTGGATATTCTTACGGTGGAATTTTTTGTTGGTTGGAATATTGTATTGTGTAAAATGATCACTTAAGCCAGCTCATAAGCCCTGGGACACCCTATAAAGACTTCCATATAAATAGCTTCGTCACTGTGGGACTTATATAATTTATGTTATTTGATTGTTTCTTTACTATTATTTACTTCAAACTGTAGAAATTTATTGTCTTAGGGTTTCTTTTAAGTACTTTTCTTCAACACCAACACAACACCAACACAAATTTCTACGGCAATTATTTATCTTTCTCTTCGTGTCCAGTTACGACTTCATGGTAATAATATCCTCAAGCCTATAAGTAGCGTTATTTATTTATCGCATCGAATTATATAATTGTTTCATACATTGTTGTCTATGCGAGTTTCTGTTACTCTCGAAACTTAAGTACTAAAATATAAAATTATTATTAAACGAAGTTTATGATTTTCACCTAATTTAATGATCATCATAAATAATCTCTACAATTTTAACGCTAAATATATCAATAATATTTATTCGCCTCACGATCGAAAATATGGAAAAGTATGTTTTCTTGTTCATTTTCATTTATCTCATGTCTATTTACGCTTTTATTTAATATATTAGTTGTGTTTACGTATTTATGTAGCATATTAAATATTAATAAATAATATTGACCACATTTGATATTCAAAGCTACGTAAATTTATCCTGCTTTTTTTTTTTTTTTTTTTTATTTATTAGAGACACTAACAGGATAATGGGTACATGACACTCAGATAATAAACATTGTAGTGAAGACTATGCCCATTATCCCAATTACAAGTGTCTTCGGCATGCTCTAGTAACATATTTATATATTAATTATATATTTGTGTTTGAGTGTAGTGCGATTAGTATTTAATGATCTATAGGTTCATGTCGTCGTTTAGAAAATGGATGTTGTGTATGAGTGAGTTTTTGAACGAAGATATCGTGTCTGCAAGAATATCAGCATCAATGTTAGGGTCGGCACAATACAAATTATATGTGCGACACAACCTTGTAATGGGAGAAAAGTAACCGACATTATTAGTGTGCTGACTTATTTTGAAGAACTCAGGGTTTCTTATACGGGGTTTAACATGCAAATTTATATCAGATAGACAGAGAGAATCAATAGCTCCGCTGAGAATCTTGTGTAGCACAATGAGATCGGATATTTTTCGTCGGGACTCAAGTTTGTGCATCTTGAAAAAGGCAAGTCGATCTTCGTAGCTGTGAAGGTTATTGTGTTGACCAGCTTTGTATGACAAAATACGTAGAAACTTTTTCTGCACTCTCTCGATTCTCGTAATATGTGTTGTGTAATAAGGTGGCCAAATAACTGCTTTCAATATTCCTATGTCTTCTTATTGCCTTTTTAACGTAATCCATAATGATTACAGATATGATTGTAATCAATAGACCGAACGTTTGCTAGGTTTTGGTAAATTTTAAAATTCTCCGCGTGGATTCTACGATCTCAATGAAAATAATTTTAATTTAAGGTCGACTTGGCGTCCTGCAAACACAGTGCAACGGAATATTCAAATCAGTTACGTCACACCATTTTTTTATTTTATGTATTTCATATAATTATTTTTACATATCGATATAGTGTTACTAGAAGCGCTGCTTGTAAACTCTCGGGAAATCAAAAGACTTGGACTCTTTTTAGTATAATTTCTTGTCGAGCGTTTCTACGTTCTTGGTGCAATTTGGAGTGCAACTGAAAAAAATAGCAATAAATACTTTGTTTTTATAAAAAATTGTTTATTTTTCAAATTACACTCGTTTAAATTTCATTGTTATTGCTATTTCTACAATTCTAGCAGGTACCTATCTAAGATTTATTGTTTAAAATAAACAAACTACATAAAAATTCCTCAAAATGTTATACAGGTATTCTGGAACACAGTATAGCATACGTCCTACTAAAGTAAATATTTTTTTATTGAATACGTTAAAATATTAATAATTCGTATATAAAATATATTGCTTTTTATAAAAAATTATTTTAACTACTAAAGCAATTTATAAAAAAATATTTTTATAAATTGCTTTGGGTGACTACAAAATAATTTCTGATGCCGGAGTTGTTACCGAAAACATTTCCGAATTGGGTTTTTGTATAGTGAAAATGTATTTGTTCATGAATTTATACTAGCAATTTAGCGCACGTCTTATTTTTTTAATGTCAATTTTTTTGTTCAATATATCTGCTGTCTTACACGTAAAACTCATGCTAAAGATTGATAATGGCCAGATAAAAGACAGGAATATTGAGTTCGATACAAAAGACGTGATGAAACACAAGAACGTCTCAAAAGTACGGCATAAATATGGCAAGCGCAAAAATAGGCCCGTCGCAGCTTATTTGTAGTGAATAAAATTTATATTATAACGAGTTACTCCAACAGACAAGTCAATTGATCATTGTCGGCTTCAGAAAATAAGTGACTAGCGTCCTGCTTAGTACGCAAACTAGTTAACGCAAATAAACTGTAAAATGTAATTTTATTTTTACAATTATTTTTATAACTAACGTACATTTTTCAGATAACCTACATAGATACGAAGAGGTGACATTATGTTTTTGCCATTCTTTTGCCACACCCTACACTTCATAAGTAGGGCCTATTGATCACATTATTTGATTTGTCTAGAAAAGTTTATTTATATAGTTGATACTATTATATATACAAGTAATTAACTTTGACTGAGCTAGTTCTGATGAGGAAGATGAAACGAATAATAATATTGCATTAGGTCTTCATATTGACTTTAATACCATTCGTATTGTTTCGACTTTTTTTTTGAAAGTAAATATTGAGACATTAATACATGTTTATATTCTATCAGCTCGTTATCTTTTTTATATTCGTAGTTTTCCTTTCATTTTCTCCCTACGATTTTTCTATGGAATAGTGCTATAAAATATCTTTAAAACGATCTGAAAACCGAAACAGAAAAATTCGTAGTTATTCCTATTTTTAAATTTCTATTCTTATATCTTATCAGGTTTTTAAGGGTGCAACAGTTATTTATTTTAAGGTACCTACCTAGTCTTAAATTTATATCCAGTAATTAACAAAACTCCATTATTTTCATACAGATACTTTTAAAAAGCTTTAATTTTGAGGGAAAAAATCAGAAAAATTTCCTGCCAGGCGCTCGTGCTAATAATGACCGCCTTGGTCGTTAACATCACAAATATTAGGTAGCTTATTTATTCTCTAAATATCAAAGGTTTTTCACGTGAATCACGTTATCATCTCTGTGGAAAATTTGCGAGCAATTAATAAGGTTGAGTGTATCATCGTTTTTCAGCAGCTCGCCTTCTCTACGCTCTCGGTACAAATCTGTGTAACTTGTGGGGACATTTGGGACTGATCCAACTTATAACTAAACATCTGCGAAAGAGTATTTATTATTTGTGTACCTATATAATCTGGTATGTTCACGTATCATGAACGTGTTTCATCTGCCGGGTCGCGAGTCAGTGACATTTCGACGACCGAAGTACGTAATGTTTTGATAGTTGACACTATTTACGATAAAGCACAAAGAAAATTTCGAGTCAGCGTTTTATTATTCTACGAATTCCTCACCTCTAGGAACAGCCGGACGAAGTAATACGCAATTTTCTCCTTTTTCACTTTTCTTTGTGATTTTTGGCATAATGCCGAATCTCTTGCTTGGAAAGTCTAGAATTCCGTCATCGGATTTATAACTCATCAAATCTTCGCATTGCGAATGATTCATCGATTGTTGCAGGGTTTTATTATCTTTAAAAAAATTCGTTTCTTTTTTGCATTTTTCCAAAGTGTACTAATCCCAACAGGGATTTCGCCTCCATGCTTTGATTTTTATAATTTTTATGTTGTAGTACTAAAGTTTTTTTTTTCATTTTTACTTATAAAACATATTAATATTAGTGATGCATCGATATGCATTTTTGCCGATACGATACTGATACCGATATTTATAAAAAAGTATCAACGATACCGATACCGATGCGGACAATGAAGATTTCAAAAGGTGTAAAAACTTGTGGGCTTAGATTAGAAACAGACGAAATTATTTGTATAATTTTTATTTAGAATGTTTACTTTGTAATGAAATTTTAAAAATTGTAATTTAACAGAACACTACGTTCAGATTATTATATGAGTAGCTTGTTGGTGTAGTGGTAAGTCGCCTTCTAACTAAAGTTTCGCGGCGATAAGATTGCTGGCGGTGGGGGCAGGCCTGGCGGGCTGGAAGCTCCTAGCTGGCTTCTTACATGTTGTCGCTGAGCCTATGCGGAGCACCCGAGAAGAGCAGCTGGCACAAGATCGTGTGAACTGGAGGAGAGTTTGCTCTTGGGCTGATGGTGCTGCGGCGGCCAGACGAGTAAAAAATGAGCAGCGAGCCACAACCATGCGTCAACGGGACCGACCAACGCAACCTGACCGCTTCATTTGTGAAGTATGCGGGAGAGAGTGCGCCTCTCGAATAGGGCTATTTTCCCATCGCAGAGCTCATGAGAGGCGCAGCAACAACTAAGTCAGAATGGCGAGGGGATCCTCGATCACGAGGCCCGGCTACAACAAACAAACAAACAAACAAACAACAGTGGTCATGACGCTCACCTAGTGATCTGGTTGGTGATCGGTAGTTCGAGCCCCAGGATACCAGAAATTTAGTTCTATTTTCATAGCACAGCCTTTGGCATTGTTTGAGAATAGTAAGAATATTGATGCAACATGTGTACCGTGTTCGGAATGAAATTATGACACGCGGGGATTCCCCGAGCGTAGATAAATTGTGCTGCGTTTAAACATGAACGAATTAAGCGCGAAGATGGCGCGTTTACACATGGATTTATCTATATTGCGAAATTCAAAATGTATCGGTATATTGGCAAATTAATGTCGCCGATTCCGATACAACGCAAAACCCACGATATCACCGATATATCGGTATTGGTATCGGATGCATCTCTAATTAATATGTCACAGATCATGGTACATACAGTATACAATATCGAAAAATGTATAATGTGTATAATATAATTCGGTGTATAATATAATATAATAATAATAAAAAAATGTATAAATATGTATAATATAATTCATTATTGAAATATTTCCATTCATGTGGCGGCGAATCTTTGTTGCGTTATCTAAATTAAAACATCCTTGTTTTCAAAACAATTACTTCTCATTCAAAAATATTTTTTATGAAGCAAAGCAGAATTGTGTATAATTACAATATGTGATAATAATACTTGCAAAAAATTTTCGTTAATAATTTAGCTTGATCATTTTACGTTTCAATGGCTATATCTTGCCTGGTCAATTGGCGATTGTCATTTCACACATATAAATATTATTGCAAAGGTCACTTAATGTAATTTTAATCATTTTATATATAATAATATAACCACTTGTGTCTTATTCTTTAGCATCTAGGTATTTTATATTAATTACTAAAATGTTTAAAAGCAAAATCATAGCTTCAAATATTACAAAAATTTAATATTACGCTTATCAGATGATTAACAAATGACGTATTTTGAAAATTATCCGCCAAGCCGCGATGCCAACGTATATAAATACAAGTTTTGTCTCGTTTTGTGTGCAAACATATTTAAAAATTACCGACTTGAGTTTTTTAGCCACGCCGTTTATCATATCTAGATTCGTTATTTATTACGTAGATTATTTTCCCGTTTAAAAGCAATACATTATGTGTGCCAGGACTCGCTTCTGGAAAGTGATTTATAAAGCTTATGAGATGATTTATTTTATCGATAAGTGCTTTCATTTGTTTTTTATTCGCCGCTCATTTTTTGTTTACTTTTCTCAGCCCCGTCCTGTCTTCACGCAGGGGTTGGCAGGCCAGCAGGGCGCGACTGCCTTCGTACTTAACATTTTTTTCTTTTAATCGGGATAATCTTCTAAATAAGATCGAAAGATTATTTATCTAATCATTTCTTTCTGCATCACATCTCGTGTGGTAGAAAAATAATTTGGAAGGGAGATCAGTAGAGGTTTTATTTTGAAGGGCTGCAATGCAAACGTGCCAGCGAGGCTTCTCAGTTAAACTGGCCGAGATGAGAGAATCAAAAGAGATGAGGCCATCAACAAGGGATGTTCACTAGAAAAATGGAGAGACCGCCCTATTTCCTGAAATTTACGGAAAGGTTTTTTGGGATTGATGGCCGACAGTCGCAATCTGTCTTCTGGAGATTTCGAGAAGTTTCACACTTTTGATGCGGACGGATTTACGAAATATGTTTAAGCCGCTGAACATGTATAGACCTCTACTAAAAAAGGTGCTGTTCATTGTTTCAATTGTTTCAATATCTCGCCTGCGTGTATGTACATCTATGTCCTATATTTCAATTTGATATATTCTTATTTATTTGTGACGTTATTTCTCCATTACAGCCTATTGCCCTCTCATACAATTTAAAGAATGGCAACATTATTATCTCTTAAAAACGCAACAAAACCCATCACAAAAATTGTAATATTTTTTTTCAAATTACGGTGTTTCGATGTTTTGAAATGCGGATATTATAGTAGTGTGGGTGCCCTCTGAAGGAGGCTGGTGTGGTTCCTAATCCGTATATAAAAGGAGCCACCCCTTTCCACTTAACTCTTCCCCTCGGCAAAAAGTTTAGTATTTTCAAAATATAGCTGTGTCCCTTTACTTCATCACCAACATTTTCCCGCACACCGATAGATTTTCCCCTACTTCCATTATATGAAAACCGCGTGTTTTTCTACCGACGAACGGCCGTATTCTAAAATAAGCAACACTGCTATTTCTGTATCTTGACAGTTATTGTATAACATTGTAATGCCGCCAATTTTGAAGTTTTAAGTTTGACAGGTTTGAAATTAATCAATTCTGTCAATTAGAAAGCTCAGTTTACGTTTTAGAGCTTTCTAGTGATTAAATTCATTATTTTAAAATCTGTCCAACTTAAAACGTCAAAATTGGCGTCATACAATGTTATACAATAACTGTTATGATACATAAATAGCAATATTGCTTATTTGTGAATAAGTCAATTGTAGATGAACTAGGCTAGCCAGATAACTATTACTTATATTTGTATTAGGCCATGGTTGCTTGAACATTTTCGACTCATTATCAAGGCAGTAAGTAATTCACCTGTAAAGTTTTTGCTATTAGCTATGAGACAGCCTGTACATAAACAATAGTAGCTATTTTAGTAAGCTGTCTGCCTAGAGGGGAATGGCTGCCGACTCGCGGCGACGCCTGTGAAGTTCGCGGTGTTATAAAACATGTCTGTGAATTGTTTCCCTTTCACGGTTACTGTTTGTAAACAAACAATGTGGGCTGAACGGCCATTTTAAGATTTTTCTCACGCAAAATACTTTCCCCCGCTGTTCCTTTGTGCGCTCCACTCTCCACCTTCGCACACCCGCAAAAAGCACACTTGAGAAAGAGTGTCATCGGAACTTCCCATCCATACCTTTATTACAGTGAGAATCGCTTCGAGTGTAAATTTTCCACTTTAGTGTGTGAATTATATTTTACGATTTCAATTGATACAACTCTGAAGCGATTCAAAACCGCACAATACCTAAATTATGCTTAGTAAATCTTATCTCTATCCGTGACACTTCAATTCGGTGACGGGGACGGAAAAATCACGGAAACTGTTACGTCATGTTGCGTCTGTTTGGTAATTATCGTAATTAATAATAAACGTATAGTTATCTTCAATCACCATCATTAACTACACTTATTTCAAATGTCCATCCGTAACTTGCTGGAATTACAACAACAACACGTGATTTTTCACGGGTGTTGGGCTAGTTAAATCATAAATATATGTCTTTGTGTCGCACAGTTTATCTTTTAAATTTCGGAACTGAACTGTATTTTTGTTTCTTGGAATAAGTAATGTTTATTTATTACTGCCTTAAATTAGGGAGACTAAATATTATTCAACAAACTCAACATCAATTAATGTCAAACAGCGCAACGATTGAGTATAATTTATGTGTTGTATATATATATGTATTTAATATTACTTCAAAAATATTGTGATTAGTTATTTTTATTAAAATGTATACAATAAATTTTGTATTTAATCCCCTTTTCACTGGTTTTCGCCGAAATGAAAGCAGAATCTAATTATAATGATTGTATATTTAACGTTTATTTAAAAAATCATATCTTTTAATTATTTATATGATAGTCCCTGACTGACTGCCTAAAATATAAAAATTAATACGAGTACGATGACAAGATACGAAAAAATTTCCTTAATGATCCGAAATTATTATAAATATTTTAAGGATATTGAAGAGTTATTTAAAAGTGGGTTTGGTTATTTTTACGCTTTCCTTATTTAATTCTATATTAAATTTAAATTTACATATAGTATAAATAATGCAAAAAAAATATCAAAAGTATAATTATTTTTTAATAAATGATTCGTAAAACTAAAAACAATATGGTTATTTAAATACATCAAATGGTCTTTAACTCTTGAGTTAAATTTTCGAAAAGTAAGACAACATGAACAACAAATTTTTTAATGTAAATCTCACGTGGCTTAATAAAGTGGTTTTTTTTTTGTATATTTTTTCTCTACTTCTTTTTCTTCATCTCCTTTACATAATCGATTGGACAACTCTATCGAACGGTCTCTGTCCTGCGCCATTTCGGTTACTTGGGGGCTCTGGTAATTCAATCATTCTTCGCAGAGACTTTCCATTTGCCTTTTTCATGTTCTCATGGGTCATCCGACGGACTTTCTTTTTTCTATAATATATTTATTTCCATATCTATTATATAGAAAATAATTGTATTAAAATAAATATTATTATTATACACCATTTTAAACCTTTGTCCGCAACCACAAGAATGTGCCTCCGTTTAATGATCGAGTGCCTATTATGTGGTCAACAATTTCTGCAGAATTAAGATAATTGTGTTTCTGGCTCTCCCGGATACGCGCAGAATGTTCCTCAAAAGCATGAGTGCTGTTTCTTTCTTTTTCTTTAAGATTGCACGCTGTAGATGATGTAGATTATTTTTATGGAATGGAAGAATGGAAGGTGCAATTTTTCAGAACAAAGTTCTGTGAAATTTTAAACATAATTTATTAACCAATTAGAAAGATATACAGAAAAATCAAATCAACGAAAAAATATTTTGGCCGCTACCGGAATTCGGACCCAGATCACCTAGCTTTCCGGGCAGGTATGCTTGACAATAAGAACGTGTTTTTGATTATAATATATGTGTGTTGTATCAAATATATCCAAAAATTAAAAAGTAATTGAACGGTTAAATCTGGCTCCCCTAGCGGTAGTTTCACACAAGTAATTTGTGCCTACCGTACCAGAAAAAGTGGATTGCTCTAAAAATAATATATGTTTATCAATTAATAAATGAGACTTACAGATAAGGTCAATATATTCACGGAGAAAGTACCAGGCTGATGTGGTGCAATTGGTTGCATACCTGCCCGGAAAGCTAGGTGATCTGGGCTCGAATCCCGGTAGCAGCCAAAATATTTTTTCGTTGATTTGATTTTTCTGTATGTCTTTATAATTGATTAATAAATTTGGTAGAATGGAAGCGTACGAAAAATTGATAAGGCGACTTGAGGTATTCGATTTTCACGGTAAATATTAGTCTAAAGATTCATCAGAGACTCCAGACAAATCAGATGAACTTCTTCCAGGAATTACAGCGTCCAGTTTTTACAACATTGTTCCACTTTTAATTGGTTGGCCCTTTCTGGGTCCACCGCCGCGCCGCATGGGCGATCTCTGCTCTCGAACAGGCGGGTCGAAGATGTATCCCGTCTCGGTATAATAAAATACGCCGAATTTATTTTATTTCTCGCGTGGAGTTGATTGCCCGCTCCGGCGTCTGCCAAAAATACGGTTCACAAACGGCCCCCGCTTATTTATACGGTTTGTTGTGCCTCGATATGCATACATTCCGTTATTTATTGCAACCCATTCGGTGGTATGTACGACCTGTAAATGTAAAATAAAATGACGTCGGTGGTAAATGTTTAAGGAGTTTGTTTCGCAAACTATAATATTGTCACTCAAGTGCCGCCTTTATCAAGTTTTAGAATTCTGGCACTACAATTTTTTTAGTTGTATGAGGAAAAGGGTAAAAGTAATGAAGTGCTTTAATCTTAAATCATTTTGTTCTTTAAAATTATTTTGATTTGTTTTAATGCTGGCGATCTTTGTCGAATTTTCATGAAATACGATGAACCTTACCCATTGACGTTTTCCGAAAACATTTTTTTGTCAGACTGTTTACTCACACTTATGAGAAATGTACCCTCAAAATACCGTAATTATGATTGATACGAGACGATAATTCTTATATTATTTTAAATCTAATTTTTGCGTTCCACTCCAAATTTGTCGTCCTTTAGAATTAGCGTTATTAGCCTATCCCCACGAATGTCGTTGGAAAACCAGCTTAGCATTTTCTAGTCATTTATTTCCTAATAAGAATGCGATGCAGAATTCACTATATCATTAATTTTACTTTGTTTATGTTTCTCGATAAACAAATACTTAAATAAACATTTGTTATGTATGTTTAATTGTATGTTTTTGTTGTTTTTATTTCGGAAATTTCTCAAAACTCTTCTACAGACAACTAATCGAACACGGAATGTTGTTTGCGTGTCTTTATCTTCCGCATTTGTCACAATGCTTTGTCCAGCATTATGACACAGTCAAACAATCAACGCTATCAAAGAGTTTCTAGGAATAATCGATGACCTCTTTTTGCAGGGTTTGTTCTTAGGCTGACCAGGCACTGTATCAGGTTACGTAAGTATTGTGTAAATTCAATCATGAAAATCCAATTTATCAATCAAATTTTATATTTTTGTTTGCTCGAGTATTTTTAATTTCTTCGTATTTTTTATGATATTAAATCGTGTTAAAAAGACAACAGTTTAGACGCATTTGTGACGCAAAGACATAGAAAGAACATTGCTCGAGTGGGACGATAATTAACGAAGTTTATTTGATTGCCTAAATCTTACGATGAAATACTGTCTAGATGACAAATGTTTGTTATTTTTCTGGCATCAAAAACCTATTTATTGTAATACAATAATACGTTTGTACATTTATGGTTTTTAAACAAATCAATTTATTTATCAAGTAAAATTACTCACATTTATGTTTTCTCTTGTTTCAGTTAAGGAACTAGAAATTAATTGATATGGACTTCTCGAGCGACGCCGTAGTACTCCACGTAAGTATATAGTTTAGGTCTTAGATGGAAGATAATATATATATTTTTATGTGCTATTTTTGTCATTTGAAATTCCAAAAACTTAAATAAGTTCGTCTACTTTTTATAGAATTTTTTGTAGGAATCTAAACTCGATGCAAATATGAATATCATCGGCCCGACTTGTTAGCGCGGATGTCTCGCCCGGCAAAACGAAAACAATTTGCAATTTGTAGACTCGCCGCCGTCTAGTCCGCGGCCGGTCCGTTCGCGAAACCTTTTTTTGCCCCCGTCTTATTAGAGGGGCCGTCTCTGATCACCGCTCGGACATGGCTCACGACGCGGCTCGCAGCGGGCCGCCTCCAATTGGGCACGCGAAACTGTATTTCGTATTGTTTGTTGCCGTCTTCAGTCTTCGCTCGTAGGATGACGCTCCCGTCTAGCTTTACGGAATGCTCGCATTTTTGCAGAAGCAGGGACGTTCCGACGGCGTAGGGCCAGTAAGGCAAATTCTATGGGGGAAGCAAATTAATGGCGGAATATAAATTATTGATTTTAATCAGTATTATTTTATTTTTATTAATAAAAAGAAAATAATTTTTAATAAACTAAATAAAAATAAATAGCCTGATGTAAGGACCATTGGCCCCGAAACATGTTGATAATTCAATAAGTAGTGGTTTTATACGAAGTACATATTTTCTTTTTATTAATATAAATAATGTTACCACAAAGTTTTTGCAGTTATTAAAGAAGTTATTTTATTAAAATTACTCTTATTTTACATTATTATTTTAGCAATATATTACTCCCCCAAATCAAAACAAAAGTTTTCACTCGTCAGGGGAACTCACATATTTTTATGATATAAAATATGCAAACCTATCAAATAGTGTGTAATAACAACTATCTGCATATATAATCTTTGGCGGGTTAGGTTAGGTTAGGTTTGGTGTGTTGTATAGGTGTTCTGAGAAGGAATTGCCCATCCGTCCCAAGACATCTTCTCATGTCGGCACGTGACATGTATTGTGTGAGTGGTGCCAGTGTGTGTGAGGTGATTCAGCAGAGGCAGGATAAGTAAATAGATACAGGGCGTAAATTATACTGACGGTTAACTGTGGTGTTCTATTTTTAACGATTTACAGATGAATTATCTTTTCTCAAAATTGTCCGAAAAATGTAAAAGATATTTTGAAAATTTCAATGGAAATTATAGGAAATATATATTTATATCCCTTTCAAAACCATATTTCTAAATCACTATTAAAATCAAAGACACCAATATCAATTTCAGTCAATCAACTTCCAAGGATGTGTCACGTGACAAAATGGCCGCTTCATACTAAAATGACAGTTAGTGTCGATTTTAGGCTGAAACATCGCAGCAAAGATAGCAATATCAAATTATATAAATAGTAAATGCAGCTCCAATGTCCACTATGTGGTAGCAAACATAGCAATATCCATATTTTAAAGTTATATATTTATTGATACACGTATATAAAAGGAAAACTGCGGTGGCAATTGTTTTTAAAAACTTATTTCCAATAATATACAGGGTTATTTGTAAAACATTAATAACTTCGCAGGACTATATTCCTGCCTTGATTTTGAGACGAAAATTATGACCAATAGTTTAGTTGATCAATAGTTTAGGAGATATGCGACATCAAAGTTTGCATTTTTTTCAATATTTCCAAATTATTATTTTCTTAAAACTTTGGACGATCATTACAGTAACTTATATCAAATATGAAAAATTCATTATGTTTAATACAAGTCAAATAAAAAATAAAAACCTTCGAATTCCAATTGGAAAACATGCCAATTGGAATTTTTTCGGGGTTTTTATCATTTTATTTAACTTGTATTGAAACGAATGAATTTTTCGTAATCGATATGAGTTACTGTAATGATAGTCCAACGTTTTACAAAAAATAAGTCATAAATATTGAGAAAAAAAATGCAAACTTTGATGTCGCATATCTCCCTAACTATTGATATAGGGGCATAATAGCTTGAACATTTTCGACTCATAATCAAGATAGGAATATAGCCCCGCGAGGTTATAAATGTTTTACAAATAACCCTGTATAGGCTTCGCAGATTCCGGAGAAATTTCCTCCGGTAGTGATAGATTTTTTTTATTTATCCCAGAAACACCTCGCTGAAATATTGCTGCCTTTGCTTTTACGTTCCTCATTTATGAGTGCCCAAAATGTTGCACATTGACGCACATATTTTGCGCATAAAATTGACCGCTGGGACGAGTTGACAGTCCACAGGTACGCACGCATGATAGAAAAATTAGAGGGAGCATCGCGGACGGGCGAGCGCTTCCCGCCGCCTCCCAGCCGGCCGGGGGCGCGACTCGCCGCCCGCCGGCGAGCGGGCCTCGGCTCGCCGCTGGTCAAGCGGTGGTACTCTGTGCGCCACTCTGCCCGTGACGGCTTGGCCTAGGTCAGTTTTTATTCCGTTGGTACTCTTTTGCATCTTCATTTTTCGTTCCGAATATTTTGAGTATGTTCAACTTTTCAAAAACGCAATACCGGACCTTATTCC
Source organism: Agrypnia vestita (assembly GCA_016648135.1). Taxonomy (NCBI): domain Eukaryota; kingdom Metazoa; phylum Arthropoda; class Insecta; order Trichoptera; family Phryganeidae; genus Agrypnia; species Agrypnia vestita. The sequence goes on from JADDOH010019160.1 coordinate 15,483, forward strand.
CGGGGGACATGGTTAATCAATATATATTCGGCCGTATTCTGAAATAAGTAATATTGTTTTTCTTGTATCTTGGCAGCAGGGGCTTGCAGTGGGAATATCGCAGAATGACTTTTACGTTAAAAAAATAGGAATACAACATATATTTCGTAATATTTCTATCACAATTATTATCATAGTATTCTTTTTTTTTTTTTTTTTTTTAAAAAATAGAGATGTGAACACGGAATACGTGTCACATCAATATTTTTACTATTTTCAAACTAAGCTAAGCGCTTGTACTATGAAAATAGGACTAACTTGCTAGTCTGGAGTGAGGATCGAACCCGCAACCTTTGGATCACGAGGCCAGTGTCCTAACCACAAGACCAACAAGCTACTCATATTTTGCTTTTACGTTCCTCATTTTTCATATTTTGATATACCGTAATAATCTGTCGCATAAATATTTAATTTCTATTTTTTTTTCCAAAATATACGTTTACAAAAAAGTCATGCTTCAATATTCCCGCTGCACGCGCCTGCTTGGCAGTTATTGTATAATATGGTAATGCCGCCAATGTTGATGTTTTAAGTTTGACAGGTTTAAATTTAATTAATTCAATCAATTAGAAAGCTTATTATTCATAATTGTGAATAACTTAACATTTTAGAGCTTTCTGATTGGTTGAATTCATTCATTTCAAACCTGTAAAACTAAAATGTCAAAACTGGCGGAATTACAATGTTATACAATAACTGTCAGAATACAGAAGTATCAATATTTCTTATAGCAGAATATGGCCAATTGTACAGATGTCTCACAGAGCGATCACTTAAGCCAGCCGTACGATAGGTCGTAAACCCTTCGAACAGTTTACCTTTAGTGGTTGAATAGTTTCTTCTTTATGAGGCATCTATATAATATCATATAATATAATATTTATATTAATTTTTTGTCTTTAATCAATGATTTAATGGTAATGTTTTACAGTTGAGTATTTTCAATATTATATGATCGTATGTGTAATGAATTTTAATTCGTATCTCGAAGACTACAAAATACGTGTGTGTGATAAGCTTTTTAAAGTAGAGAGAATGCGGTTACTATGGCGCATGTGTGGAAAATCTTTGGTCGTCATGGTGAATATTGGACAAATTAGAACCATAGCGTGGTAGATAGAATAAAGAAAGCATCGCTGAGGTTTGGTCACGTGGAACGTATCAGTGAGGAAAGGATTCGCTCGCTCTTAAGGTTAAGAAAATATTATAGGAGACTAGCGCTTAGCCAGCAGGAGCAGAGGGCATCCGCGAAGGACCTGGAATGATCAGAGATTACAAATATTAGAGGATGGCTATGTTAATAGTAATATTTGGATAATTTATATAGCGTCGTTTTCATGTGATCTCACCTCAAAGATGCTTCACACGCTAAAATTATTTCACAAAACTACTTACTGGTTAAAAAACAGTTATTACTTATAAACTGGACGGCATGCAAATAATGAAATTGAGGGTTAAAACTATAGTTGAGAGGGCCAGGCAGAATTAGGTAATTTCGCGGGGAGCACATAAAACATTATGTACTGTTGTAACGGTCCAATTCTATGAGATTTTGTATGATTGTCTTAATAAGTTGTTCTTTGAACAATGGTAAGCTTAAATTAATTTTGTGAACACGATTTACTTCAACTAACCTACTTGTATTGGATGTTGATGCTGAGCGAAGTGTTAGTTATATTAGGTCCTTACATATGAAATTGGCGTTTAGTATGGGAGGAACATAAAGCCGATTTTTTTTATTTGTAATATATTTATTTAATCAAAGTATGTACCATTGCTATCTATGCACTTTTGCCATCTCATAGGTAGTTCATCGATCCCTTTACTAATTGAAAAACCATTCGGACGGGAATCAATAAAAATCTTTGAAGGCCGGTTTTGGATGGCCATCGGAGTTAGTTGATTTTGTCCTTTTGCAAGTAAGTTATCCAAATTCGAAATAACAAATGGTAAGCTGTTGGGGACAAGGTCCTGTGAGAGTACGTGGACCTGTCTTAGACATTCCAGTAATTGAAGCCTCCTCAATCTTAATTTGGATAGCCGTCATGCTGCGTGCACAGTGCTTGGTCTAGCGGTTATCCCCCAATGATAGCCAGCAGTGGACTAGACGCCGATTAACAAAGCCATCGGTTGGTTAGCAGCTATCGTTTCCATCATGGTTCTGCACGTGGTGATCAAATAGACATCTGGCCGTAATCAATTATGCCAGATTTAAATGTAAAAAATCCCGTCATGATTGTGCCGGGTGTGTAATGCACAAATTCGCAGCAGTCAACGCGTTCCAGTACTGTTGATTGCGCACTCAATTCAGTGAACCCCCACAGCCCCTCCATGCTACCCCTTACCTTTCAAGCTTTTTCACCTTACCCCCACACTTGCTTCAACTGGATGAGTTTTTAATCTTTTTCCCACCTAGAAAACCACCACGTTTTACACTAAAACACCGCGGCTGCATCGCTAACTCGGATGTGGTTTGCGATGGATCCGCTTCCACAATAGCCTTCAATTCTTCATGATCAACTTTGGTCTCCGGCCGTCCACGGGGCGTGTTCTGCAGGTCGAAATTTCCAGAACGAAAACGTTGGAACCAAAAACGCACTGTGTTTTCTTTTGCGGCACCGTCGCCCTACACATCATTAATCCTTCGAGCCGTTTCTGCAGCACTGGTGCCACGGTGGAACTCGTACTCGTAAATAACGCGATATTTCAAGTTTTTCATT
>JADDOH010019161.1:0-15460 GCA_016648135.1 Agrypnia vestita
ATTGAATTTTTTATTGCATGCCAGCAATTTGGCGAAAGGGATCTTTCGGCTCTTAGTGCCATCTCCCACCTTTCCTGTTGGTTTCCGCCCTCACGCACTCCCTTCCTGGGACCCGTAAGGGGCTAACACATTCAATGTGTCCTTAGGACTCCCGCCACAAGTTAAGCCGGAGAGACTTAACACTGCCTCCATTTTCAGGCGTAGACTTAACAGGGACAGTAAAACACTATGGCGAACCATGTGCACGGAAGTAGAATCATAAGGACTAGGGGTGGAACTTACAAACAAACCGTTGGTCCCGGGAAAACTGACGGGTTTACACATGAATGGGGATGACCGATCATGTGTGAGATGTGAACAGCATGCAAATGATTACTTGGACCGCAAACAAAGAGTTTAATTTTTTATATTGTATATGCCATAGATTCGACCCACAGCTGTTGGGCACACACCCAGAAGAAAAAATGACGGGTTAATTACGAAAATTTCATCGCGTTTGGTTCACAATCCATATTTTCAATGATGTGTGAAAAACAATAACGCAATTTTCTCACTGAGGGAGCAGAGGGAAATTTCTTGACATCGTATCCGCCAATAAAAATGTTTAAAATTTTCTTACATCAAGCATCAAATTTTCTAAACTTGGACCAGCCGAAATGTCTTTACCCATTGGCGAACCCGCAAAAAATGTTGCAACATTTCTTCTATAGTTTTGCCAGCAATTGACCACGCTGTATGCACAATGAAAAACTGATGGTTAAATTTCATCGCGTTTGTTCACAATCTTCAAATATGTGTGAAACACAAAACGTAAATTATCTTACCAGCAAATTTCTTACTAGGACCGCAAAAAATGTTGAATTTTTTTATCGCATTGCCAGCAATCGACCATGCTGTATGCACCCTCAAAAACTGACGGTAAAATTTCATCGCGTTTGTTCACAATCTTCAAATATGTGTGAAACACATAACGCAAATTTTCTCACTTGGACCAGAGAATTTCTTACTAGGACGGCAAAAAATGTTGAATTTTTTTATCACAATGCCAGCAAATTTTCTAACTTGGACCAGCAATTGTCTTACTTGGACCGCAAAAAATGTTGAATTTTTTTATCGTATTGCCAGCAATTGACCACGCTGTATGCACACTGAAAAACTGATGGTTAAATTTCATCGCGTTTGTTCAAAATCATCAAATATGGGTGAAACACATAACGTTAATTTTCTCACTTGGACCAGCAAATTTCTTACTAGGACCGCAAAAAATGTTGAATTTTTTAATCGCAATGCCAGCAAATTTTCTCACTTGGACCAGCAAATGTCTTACTAGGACCGCAAAAAATGTTGAATTTTTTAATCGTATTGCCAGCAATCGACCATGCTGTATGCACACAGAAAAACTGATGGTTAAATTTCATCGCGTTTGTTCAAAATCATCAAATATGGATGAAACACGTAACGTTAATTTTCTTACTTAGACCAGAAAATTTCTTACTAGGACCGCAAAAAATGTTGAATTTTTTTATCGCATTGCCAGCAAATTTTCTCACTTGGACCAGCAAATGTCTTACTTGGACCGCAAAAAATGTTGAATTTTTTTACCGCAATGCCAGCAAATTTTCTCAATTGACCAGCAAATGTCTTACTAGGACCGCAAAAAATGTTGAATTTTTTTATCGCATTGCCAGCAACGGACCGTGCGGTATGCACACTGTTGAAACGACGTTTAAATTTCTTCGCGTTTGGTCACAATCTTCAAATACTTGAGAAACACATAACGCAAATTTTCTCACTTGGACCAGCAAATTTTTTTCTAGGACCGCAAAAAATGTTGAATTTTTTTATCGCATTGCCAGCAATCGACCATACTGTATGCACACTGAAAAACTGACGGTAAAATTTCATCGCGTTTGTTCACAATCTTCAAATATGTGTGAAACACATAACGCAAATTTTCTCACTTGGACCAGAGAATTTCTTACTAGGACCGCAAAAAATGTTAAATTTTTTTATCACAATGCCAGCAAATTTTCTAACTTGGACCAGCAAATGTATTACTTGGACCGCAAAAAAAGTTGAATTTTTTTATTGTAATGCCAGCAATCGACCACGCTGTATGCACACTGAAAAACTGACGGTAAAATTTCATCGCGTTTGTTCACAATCTTCAAATATGTGTGAAACACATAACGCAAATTTTCTCACTTGGACCAGAGAATTTCTTACTAGGACCGCAAAAAATGTTAAATTTTTTTATCACAATGCCAGCAAATTTTCTAACTTGGACCAGCAAATGTCTTACTTGGACCGCAAAAAATGTTGAATTTTTTTATCGTATTGCCAGCAATTGACCACGCTGTATGCACAATGAAAAACTGATGGTTAAATTTCATCGCGTTTGTTCACAAACTTCAAATATGTGTGAAACACATAAATTTAAACACATAAATTAAAAAAAACACGTAAATTTTCTTACTTGGACCAGCAAATTTCTTACTAGGACCGCAAAAAATGTTGAATTTTTTTATCGTATTGCCAGCAACGGACCGTGCGGTATGCACACTGTTGAAACGACGTTTAAATTTCTTCGCGTTTGGTCACAATCTTCAAATACGTGAGAAACACATAACGCAAATTTTCTCACTTGGACCAGCAAATTTTTTACTAGGACCGCAAAAAATGTTGAATTTTTTATCGCATTGCAAGCAATCGACCATGTTGTACGCACACTGAAAAAAAGACGGTTAAATTTTATCGCGTTTGGTCACAATCATCAAATATGTATGAAACACATGACGCAAATTTTCTCACTTGGACCAGCAAATTACTTACTAGGACCGCAAAAAATGTTGAATTTTTTTATCGCGTTGCCAACGAATTTTCTCAATTGGACCAGCAAATTTCTTACTTGGACCGCAAAAAATGTTGAATTTTTTTTATCGCATTGCCAGCAATGGACCGTGCGGTATGCACTCTGTTAAAATGACGTTTACATTTCTTCGCGTTTGGTCACAATCTTCAAATACGTGAGAAACACATAACGCAAATTTTCACACTTAGACCTGCAAATTACTTACTAGGATCGCAAAAAATGTTGAATTTTTTTATCGCGTTGCCAACAAATTTTCTCAATTAAACCAGCAAATTTCTTACTTGGACCGCAAAAAATGCTGAATTTTTTAATCGCATTGCCAGCAATCGACCATGCTGTATGCACACTGAAAAACTGATGGTTAAATTTCATCGCGTTTGTTCAAAATCATCAAATATGTGTGAAACACATAACGTTAATTTTCTTATTTGGACCAGCAAATTTCTTACTAGGACCGCAAAAAATGTTGAATTTTTTTAACGCGTTGCCAGCAATCGAGCATGCTGTATGCACACAGAAAAGCTGACGGTAAAATTTCATCGTGTTTGGTCACAATCTTCAAATATGTGTGAAACACATAACGTAAATTTTCTTACTTGGACCAGCAAATTTCTTACTTGGACCAGAAAATTTCTTACTAGGACCGCAAAAAATTTTGAATTTTTTATCGCAATTTCAGCAAATTTTCTTACTTGGACCTGCAAATTTCTTACTAGGACCGCAAAATTTGTTGAATTTTTTTATCGCATTGCCAGCAATGGACCGTGCGGTATGCACACTGTTAAAATGACGTTTAAATTTCTTCGCGTTTGGTCACAATCTTCAAATACGTGAGAAAAACATAACGCAAATTTTCTTACTTGGACCAGCAAATTTCTTACTACGACCGCAGAAAATGTTGAATTTTTTTATCGCATTGCCAGCAATCGAACATGCTGTATGCACACTGAAAAACTGATGGTTAAATCTTATCGTGTTTGGTCACAATCTTCAAATATGTGTAAAACACATAACGCAAATTTTTTTACTTGGACCAGAAAATTTCTTACTAGGACCGCCACAAATGTTGAATTTTTTTATCGCATTGCCAGCACATTTTCTCACTTGGACCAGCAAATTTCTTACTTGGAACGCAAAAAATGTTGACTTTTTTATCGCATTGCCAGCAGTGGACCGTGTTTTATGCACACTTTTAAAATGACGTTTAAATTTCTTCGCTTTTGGTCACATTCTTCAAATACGTGAGAAACGCATAACGCAAATTTTCTCACTTGGACCAGCAAATTTCTTACTACGACCGCAAAAATTGTTGAATTTTTTTATCGCATTGCCAGCAATGGACCGTGCGGTATGCACACTGTTAAAATGACGTTTAAATTTCTTCGCGTTTGGTCACAATCTTCAAATACGTGAGAAAAACATAACGCAAATTTTCTTACTTGGACCAGCAAATTTCTTACTAGGACCGCAAAAAATGTTGAATTTTTTATCGCAATGCCAGCAAATTTTCTCACTTGGACCAGCAAATATCTTACTTGGACCCCAAAAAATGTTGATTTTTTTTATCGCATTGCCAGCAATCGACCATGCTGGAACCGAAGCATAGTGGGTCGAAACCTTAATTTGAGGGACTTAGGGACCAACTTTCTTTTTTTACTTTTTTCTTTATGCCGATGGATAGAGCTCATTAACCTTATCAATAGTTGTCTTATGAAACTTATTCCTAAACTTTATATTTTGAGCAAAAAAGTTTTGTATTTTTTGTATGGAGCGGATCAAATAAAATTAAATTTATGCTAAGTGGTAACTGACCCCGTTTGGAAACCATTTTTCTCATACCTTGTCTAGTCTACCATCGTTTGATGCTATGAGCGTGTACATAAACTTGCTACTCTACCAGATAAATGGATCGAAAAAATAAAAAACGTTTATATTTATAATATTATTTTAAATATGAATATGAAATAGTGAGCAAAAGTACATAATAACTCAAATAATCAACAAAAAACGAACTTAATTATACTAAAAACTAAATGAAAACTTAATAATACAACAGCAAACATATTTTTTTACAAATTGTAGATAGTAGTTTTACGATATATGTACAGGCTGTACCAGAGCTAGCAGCAAATACTTGGCAGGTAGATTCCTGACTATGTTGTGAGTCTAAAATGTTCAAGCAACCATGACCTAATATCAATAGTTATGGAGATTTTTATATTCGTAACTTCATTTAAGTCAAACTAAATATGAAATAGTGTGTAAAAGTATTATAGTATTAATATTATTATTATACATTCTAAAATCAAACTCACCGCTCGACGCTCTCCACCCTACCCGGCGCGGCGAATACGAACGCGAACAAACAAATCACTAATCGATCGATAATAATGATAAATATTATTAATTAATTATGCATACCTAATTATCGGTCATCCGGTCGCGGGTCGCGGGTCGCGGATCGCCCGGAAGTCCGCACGTGTCGGTGGGTGGGTACATGTCGCGACAAGTTTGCACCCGCACAGATGGCCGGCCGCTCTCCGGCGTTCGTTTTTATTATCATTGTCACGTTAAATTATTTTACAATTGCGGGGACATTTTACATTTTTACTGACACGTTTATTGCACATTTTAACGCACACTTTTTTGCCGCTTTCTCTTCATCTATAATAATAAATAGAAACAAAATCTTTTGAAAATAATTCGGTCAGTTTTTTTTCTTTAAATATATCGCTTGTTTCTATTAACATCACGTTTTAAATTCCAATGAAAAAAAAACCTAAATATATTTAAAAAATTTCACTTATAATATTATATATATATAATAATAACTTTTATTTATTTTTTATCTTTTAGTTATAATAATAACTTCATAAAACCTTACGAAGAAAAGGAAGAAGAATTGATTTCGAAAAGATTGATGTTTTCAAAAATGTGTAGAATACTTAATTACCTACTATCATCATTTTAAATATCTTTAATATTCGAAAAATTCATTGAGATATTATTTAAAAGGGGTGCCGATCACCTCTCTTATTCATATAATATATATACATGTAATGCAAAACACTCTTTATTATTTTAAAATATCAAATTATCTCAAGATCTCATAGATATGTACTGAAAAAACGAAATTATGTTTGCCGCCATTTCAAGTGATCGATCGCTATCAAAAGTTAGGTGTCGATAATTATTATGCGCGAAATATTGAAGTCGACCTACCTGTCTCAGATGACAAAACGGCTGATTTTAATAAAAACGGGTAAAATTTTCATAAAAATCAATAATACACACAATACATGTGATATTTCATATGACAGATTCTCCGCTGTGCTAAACCAATTAAAAAATAAAACTATATAAAAATCAACAATAAAACCAATACAGGTAGACCAAAAACTAACTAAATGAACATTTAATAGTACAACAGCAAACTTCACTATTTTTTTACAATTGTAGATAGTAGTTTTATACGAGATATTGTTCAAATATAAGAGCTAGATGGGAACGAAGTAGTCGTATTTAACCCAGTTTATAAGGAAAAATTGTGATTGGTTAGAAAATGAAATAAGCTGGCCCGAAGGAATCATCTCTGAAGCTGTGAATGTTGAACAGGAATTACAAATTACGGTTTCGACCCACTGTGCGGCGGCCTGATAACGTCACGGAATATTTAAAATTTGAATTACTCCGTCGGTAGGTATAATAGGTACTTCACTACGAATTTCGAAAATTTATGACAATTGGTTCACAGATGACAGCACACTTCGGTTTTTTGGGAAGAAATCAAATAATAAAGAGATATTTTTAGAGATTTTTGACATCGATATTTGTCTAGACATGTTTCATTTTCAGTCAATCAATTATTTAATTACATGATGGTAAACTTAATTTACAAAGAGAGGGAGTAAAATATAAACTTGGTTTTTATGGGTTAGTTTTTTAACAATACTTTCTTATTGATTGTGTCATTTGTATTACACTTCATAGGTACAAAATAACATTTTTTATATGTGAATATCTCAGAAACATGACGCTTTAGGATTTTATGACCGAATAGTTTTATGTTTATGTGGACAAAAAGTCCTCTATCGATTTATATACATTTAATTAATGGGACCCACGCTCTTCCTCATATATGTCAATGAAATGTGTAACTCCAATTTAGAAAACGGTAAAATAATTTCTTTCGCAGATGACACAGTGCTTCTTTTTCAAGATGATTCCTGGGAAGATGTTTTAAAAAAGGCACAAAGTGGATTGAATCGAATAACATCATGGCTTGACAAAAATCTACTAACAGTAAATGCTTCAAAGACAAAATACATGTGTTTCTCCATCAGTAAAAGAACAGTAATAAAGCAGCCCAAAAATCTACTGATTCACACATGTCAATCAAAAGATAAACCCTGTGATTGTACTAATCTGCAGACAACGGAAGATATACGATATCTAGGTGTGTACATAGACCAGCATCTAAACTGGAGAAAACATATTTTGAATCTTACAATCCGAATAAGAAAGCTTGTTTATTTTTTCAAAGAAATTAGAGATGTACTCGACGCATCGACAAGAAGAATAGTATACTATGCACTGTGTCACTCACTCATTAATTATGCAACTGTCAGTTGGGGTGGTGCAGCTTGTACTATATTAGATTCATTAAGCAAAGCCCAGAAAATGGTATTGAGAGTTCTTCATAAAAAGCCATTTCGTTTTCCTTCAGAAGAACTTTTCAGAGAATGTCACGTCCTGGACATCAATCAAACATATTTACTCAACACTTTAAAATATTTTTTCCGACATAAACAAGATCACCAACAAATAACTCACTCACATTCAACAAGGGCACAGGTGAACTGCAACTATCTTGTACCAAAATTCAAAAAAACTTTTTCACAAAGATTTCACCTCTTCCAAGCACCAAAAACATTCAATACTCTTAACACTAAACTTAAAACATGTAGCCATAGTCTCGCGTATTTTTCTTCTAAAGTGAAACTCTGGCTGCATGAAAAGGGAAGGAAGCATGCCCAAAACCTATTAAAAGCCATCATATAAACTAAATTTAAAATATACTATTCCTACAAGAACATTTACTGTCACTTACTGTCTTACTGTTACTGTCATCTTTTTAAATACTTTTAATTGTTTTATTTTATTTTATTTTATTAATATCCTATTCAGATCATTTTTTTCACTTACTGTCTTACTGTTACTGTCATCTTTTTAAATACTTTTAATTGTTTTATTTTATTTTATTTTATTAATATCCTATTCAGATCATTTTTTTCACTTACTGTCTTACTGTTACTGTCATCTTTTTAAATACTTTTAATTGTTTTATTTTATTTTATTTTATTAATATCCTATTCAGATCATTTTTTTCACTTACTGTCTTACTGTTACTGTCATCTTTTTAAATACTTTTAATTGTTTTATTTTATTTTATTTTATTAATATCCTATTCAGATCATTTTTTTCACTTACTGTCTTACTGTTACTGTCATCTTTTTAAATACTTTTAATTGTTTTATTTTATTTTATTTTATTAATATCCTATTCAGATCTTTTTTTTCACTTACTGTCTTACTGTTACTGTCATCTTTTTAAATACTTTTAATTGTTTTATTTTATTTTATTTTATTAATATCCTATTCAGATCATTTTTTTTTCCTTTGTCTATAATATAATTAATTAACACCATTATTAAATTGTAAACATTTAATTATTACTGTTACTTAATTTTAATTGGCAATAAGATTTATTCACAAATGTTATATAAATAATAAATATTCTTGAACATTATACTACTGGAAGAGCACTGTCTGCTATAATACAGTAAATTACTAGTGTAGCAGGCAGGGCGTCAAATCAATTTAGTGTTTACTTGCTGCCAAGACACTCAACAACAATGAAAAAAGCTTCATTAAATTTTGTAAACACTGTAAACATTTGTAACATTGAACATTGAATAAACATTTGAATTTGAATTTGAATTTGAATTTGAATTTGAATTTGTGGCTAAGATTTTTTATAAAATGGCGGCGAATATGCAAACTTTGTATGGGAGAGGCTACAACACCTTTAAGATTTTTTGCAATAGGGAGATCATACTAATGCCTTAAATTCTCTAGTATCATATCACCTCAAGCTCTAGGTAAAATAATTCCAGAGACGTGTGATGCCTTTTGTTTAATGTTCTGCGAAAAGATTACCTGCAGGTACCTAATAAAATAGTTTTTTTTAAATATTTATTTATTTAGATTTTAATACTAACGACCGCCAAATTTTGATTTCAGTTTTGCCATCAGGGCACTTAACTACATCAGGATACTTATTTTTAAGAAAATCGAGTGAGGCCATAAGTTTAGCCTTTATTTATAGTTAAATCTGAAGAGAAAAATACGAATCAAAATTATAAAATATGTTTTAAAAAGTATTAACAATTAATTTATATGAATAATTTTATAACCATATTCATATTGGCATCAGGCTCCAATTCTTTTAGTTTTTGCAGCAATTTTGGGTCGATCGTGGTATTTTTTACGCGCTAAAGATACGGTTCCAATTTATAAACTTCGATTTCTTTACAACGCTTAAGACTTTTCATTTAAAAAACATTGCACCCAACATAACCTCTTCCTGTCACAGCTACGACATCACATAATAGAGAGATACTGAGAGCATAGAATAGAGAATATAAACTGAGAGCGCCACACACAGATTTGTCAGCCGCGGCCGCCAAGCGCGGATCCAGGGGGGGGGGGGGTCATGGGGGTCATGACCCCCCCTGGGCTGGGTCCAGGACTTAGGTGGACCACTAATTAAAATACTCATACTCACATTTAGTCACTTACTAACTTTTTTATTTTTCAGGTACTACTGTATCTTTAAGCAGAATACTGCAATCGAACTCGATTGATTTAAAAAAAGATAATTAATGATACTATAAGTGTTCTACAAAATAAAAGAGAAAATGCGGACGTAATTTACCGACAGCTTTTTGAAGAGGCTAAAGAAGTAGCTGAGCAGCTAGATGTAGAAATTAAATGTCCCAGAATAGTGTCAAGACAAATACATAGGACCAATAACCAACCTGCTCAATCTGCTGAAGAGTATTTCCGCAGAGCCATATACACTAGGCTGTCCCGATAAAAAAAAAATTGACTTATCTTAACACAAGACCTCTCAAAACTTGCGTAATTGAGCGTAAATTACTAAAATAATTTTAAAAATAAAATGCATGCAACAACACGTTACCAGCAACTTCGAATTTGTTAGGTTTCAACCTGCAAATACCCTCAAGTTTGAACTTGTTTTTGAGGACTTTCTTGACTTGACTCGCGAGTGTTTTCTTCGTAGGTAAAATAATTATTATGCCATAAAAGTACCATGGCGATTGTTACAGTAGTAAAAGCGGACTTTGTGATTTTTAAATAAGAAGTTCGAGGCGTAGTCAGACTACTTAGGCTATGTTCGGACCATACAAAGAACTTGATAATCAGCAGCTACCAACTATAAGGGACGTCATTAAATTTATTTTATTTGTCAAGAATGACCTGAAATTCACGTATAATCGAAAAGATCCATCCAAATCAGATATATATGTGATTGTTTCCGAAGAGATCAACAATATTTGGACCAAAACTTCGATTCCAACTAAGGAACGAGTTATTTAATTAGTGAAATCCAATTTCGAAAAGAATCTCAATTTGAAAAGATACCCCAAAAACAAACGAAATGATAGTTTTGAAAATAAACTGAAATGTTTTTTAGTCATCTGAGAAACTTTTTGACGTTTCCGCTTGTAAATGCACTTCATTTGAATCTTGTTCGTGTCTAAAACCTAAGAAATTTTACATCAATGAGAGAAGTTTTTGTTGTATCAAATAAATGATAGGAAGATGGTTATAAGCGGTTTTGATAAGAAAGAAACGGCTAGATTAATTAAACGACAGCAGATATAAATTTAAGAGTCAATAAGGGTAATAAAAATTCGTGTTTTACTCAAGAAACCGATTATGTCTCAGCAAATTATGATGAAGATTCAGTGCGTGAATCTTCCCCAGAAACGTATCCGATAACAGAGTCGTCCCCGACAAACTCGCCCTCGACAGAGACACCATTGACTTCAACGGCAAATTGGAATACATTGCCTTTGCCGACAGTTGCTAAAATCTGTGATAGATACGGTTTATCCACGCAATCTGCTGCTGCTGCTTCTGCGGTTTTGACTGACGTCGGCTTGGTTTCTACTGAAGATTTAACTTTGGTTATTGATAAAAATAAGATCTACAGAGATGTATCTAAAGCCCGGAAGCTTCAAAAGATATTGGAGGTATTATTATAAAAAGCATTTACTTTGATGGACGAAAAAACCATCGCAAAGAAGTTTCAGAAGACCACATCTCAATTTTAGCACAGCCTGGATAAATTTATTTGGGACACACAATACCGAAAGACGTGGCACTGCAAAGGGAATTCTTACTTCGATCACAACTTTAGTAGAAGGTCGAGGTTGGAATTAAGATGACGTGATTTGCATTGAATGTGACGGAACTGCAACTAAAACCGATTGGAAGGGTTCAATTCAATATTTAGAGGAGTATTTGCAGGGACCGTTACAATGGTGTGTTTGTATGCTTACCCCTTCGTCATTTATTCTTGACCTTAGATGGTTGCACTTCGGGTCCTAGAGAATATAACAGACGCCTCACAAAGTGTAACTGACGTTACTTCTAGAGATGGCTTTATAGAACCAGAATGCAATCTCGAGCAGAAATGCCAAATTTTGGACACAAAAATAAGCAAAAAATTTTAGTTTTTGTCATTGATTGTAATCTATATTTTGTTTATTTTGTTTTCTTGTGCTTTGTTTCATTAATTTCAATACTAAAATACCTTTTAAACATGATTTTTTATTATTTTAGGCAAACGGCTTAACTCTATAAAAACGTAAAATTTACAAAACTTCAAAGCTCGGTAGAGCCTTCAAGATGTGAATGATGATGAAACAATTCTATTTTTGTTACCCTTTTCGCAATTTGTGTAAAATTACGCAAATTTTGATACCTCTTGTAATTGTGTAGCTCAATTTTTTTTTTCATATACATGGACGGGACACCCTAATATACATCCCTCTTCTGGATTCAATAATAAGTGAGCTACAGGACCGTCTGTCTCTTGAAATACTTAATTTGTTTCAACTAAACGTTCTCATGCCAAAAAGCGAATACAGTAATCAAGACATTGAAACTGTGAAACAACTAGCAACCGATTATACATTGTTACTAGATAATACTCCAGTTTCTGTCGTTGTAAACGAATATCGGTTGTGGATGGTGAAGTGGCAGCGGAGTCAGGACATACCGCAGTCGATTTCTGACCTTATTTTAAATTGCGATATTGAGATGTATCCTAATATAAGAACTTTTTATGTATAATGGCTACACTACCTGTTAGCGTAGCGACAGCGGAAAGATCTTTCTCTACGTTGCGAAGAATCAAATCGTGGCTAAGAGCTTCAATGGTTGAAGAACGTCTAACCGGACTGCCACTTCTCCACGTCCATAAAAACGTACCCATTGGAGTAGATGAAGTGATAACGCGTTTCGGGAGAAGACGTAAAAGAAAAATTGATTTTGTTATTTAAATATAGGTAGGTATTTTTAAGTACAGTAGGTAGTTACATTTATTAATAAAATACCTACGTTTTACTTGTAAGTATCTATTATTAACAAAATTAAATTAAAACTTCTTGTGACTTGACCACGACTATGTGACCCCCCCCTGGCGCCAAAACTGGATCCGCCCTTGGCGTCCGCACAGACAAAAAGTATAGAATTTCAATTCTTCTGCGGTCACCTGTACAGGTCTGGAAACCTCCACACGCGAACACCACACACGCTGCGGTACGTATCTAGAGGTCGACCGAACAGATGTACCTCTACGGTTTACCGGAGCGTGTATGGCCGCCTTAAGTGCGCTAAATAATGCATTACGTCATAGTAGGCGCCAAGATTTGTTAGACACATAGATTACTTAGCACCGCGGTTCTTGACATTGCGTTAGCGAATAAAACTGTGTTGGTTGAATGTCGTCAATTACTTTCAATTTTTTATTGCCGATTAGTGCGTATCCAGAAACTGGGCCATGAATAATAATCAAACCGGTGTCATAATACACTAGACGTTTGCGAGCCATTAAGCGATACAATTTGATTGTTTAAATCTTTCGATATTGTCAGTCGATTGCCCCATTCTTCATGGGTTCATTATTGAACGAGCCGCATTTGTAACATCCTCAGAAGGTACAGGTTTTAGAGCCCCAGGTAGGTTTTGGTCTCAAGAATTTTTTCCATTGATCCTGATTACATTCTGTCTAGTATTGGATGTCTAAGGCAAATGTGACATTGTCAATGGGCTTGCAGACGCTCACGATCTTCTAACACTGGTAAAAAAGTTGAATGAAACAAGCAACAAGTATGGCCTCAAGGTAAATCTAAATTATTTATAACTAGCCGTACACCGGTGAAAAATCACAGGACATAATATCTATCTAAAGTTTTAATTCCAGCAAGTTACGGACGTTACGGATAGCGAAATTATTATATTTAGATATGAAAAAGATCACCTCTTACACCAAAATCAATCATCAACATTGCTGTATTTGTTAATTTAAAAAGTAGTTATCTGTCTGTTGTTTAGTGTTGCAAGGTATAACAAACTTGAACCAATAGATTAATGCAATATGAGCAATTGGGTGAATGAGAAATGGGACCCATCTCAAGAAGTTAAGAGCTCGAATAGGGATGGTAAGAAGTGTGTTGAGACCTTCACTCTCTAAACCTGCAACTAAAAGTTATATTTTCGCCATTCTCTTCCGCGGGGAGGAGGCATGGATCTTAGATCAAGAGTAAAGTAAAGTAGAGGCTATTGAGATGTGATCTACAGACGCATACTGAAAATTTTCCTGGTGGATAGAATCACGAATTTTGAAGTCCTACGGCATACAAAAAAAGTCTAGAAGTTCTGCGTATCATTAACATATGACCAAAGTGAACGGAATTCTTCTCGGGGACTTGACCACGACCGACCTCTTCTCCATCATTGAGGGGTTTGTCGGCAAATTCGTGCCTCTACAGTATACTGACAGGAAGACAAATCATCACAGGCTTGTCCGTGTGGTGTCCTAGAGCCGCTGGTGACGATAGCGGAACTGGATGCTATCACGAGGAGTCTTGGTGCAACAAAGGCTCCGGGTATGGAACTGACTGGGTTGATAACATGGGTTGTATGGAGATTTGTCAGAAATAGGTTTGAATGTGATAAATACATGTGTGAGAGCGGGGACATTCCCCGCAGTATAGAAGAAAAGCCTTCTCCGTGTCATCCCAAAGAACAATGACAAGCCCCTATCGGATTCAGGCACGTACCGGCCCAGCTTCGGGAAGGTGCTGGAGATGTTGATACGAAATAGGTTTGAGGTATCCCTCACGCCTGCCTGTGATCGACAGCTTGGATTAGCTCGCGGGATGAAATGATAGAGGACTTGGAAGGGGTGGGTCGGGGTTCCGTCTAGAACTCCGATCTGCTGAGTTGCGCTGGAGACTTGGAACTGTTCAGAGCCTTTGTGCGTGTGTGGGTTTCAAGATGGAAGATTCTTCGGGAATCTGAAACCGGTATATGGTGTCTGCTTTCTGATATTTTAGCTGTCTCTAGTATGCTAATGGACTTTTAGTTTGTTGCCTGCCGGCCGTGGTGTGCGTGCGTAAGTACTTTTATGTTTTTATTTTGGTTTTCCTCATCTCTCCGGCATCTCCTTTCCTAATTCTGTTTATATATTATTTTTCTATTTTTGAAGTTATCTTCTTTTGGCGCATTTAGGATGAAATTTTAGCGGTCGCGGGAAATAGCATGTAGCGGGGTTTGTAACAGGAAGCTGCATGTAGAGAAAATGCGAGACCACGAAATGCACTTGAAATTACTGTTCCAGTAATATCTAAATATAATAATTTCGTTCGAATTCACGGCTTAAAAACGAAATTACACGGCTGGAGAAAGAATCGAATATCGGATGCGCGGACGGCAATGCGGCAACTAAACGACACAGCCACCACCCCTCCTCCCTAGCTAGTCAAAAACATACTTTATCACACATTGTAAGATCAGGGATAACTAAGACGCGAATCATTCATTTACGCCTCCGCGATTTTTCACGGGTGTATGGCTTGTAAACAACGTATTGTCGACCATCTTGAATCGAGTACCAATCATAAAGGTGCGCAATTCAAAAGTTGACGAATGATTGGTTATTGAATTGAAAATTAGAACTGTTTATTGATTTGTCGCATCGTAAGCTGCGGCGATAAAAAATGTCTTCGAATCGTCGTGAAAACTGTCCTTGGTACCTAAGTGGTGGATGTCCACTCACTGTACAAATATTGTGATCTGACGGCGAGAAATCGAGATATCGGTATTACAGACGTACATTACGCACGTGTCGAAACATTATTGTGAAATGTCTTTTTTTACCGCCCCGATTAATCCGCAACCCGCTTTGAGAGTACGCCGACTGGCTAAATCC
>JADDOH010019162.1:0-25819 GCA_016648135.1 Agrypnia vestita
ATATAAATTAACTTTGTTTAAACCACGTATTTATTGAAAAAAATCAACATGTTTCAAAGCCAATGGCTTCTTCATCAGGAAAACAAAAATAATATTTAAAAATCGAAGTATAGATCAAAATATTAAAAAGTTATATATGGAAAATAATAATATAAAGTACCTAATTAATATGAAAATAAATTTAAAAGATAACTATTTGCAAAAAGGACCTGATTATTTATAATATTCAATTTACTATTTACACTCTTTCTTATTTCCAAAATTTCTAATTTATCAAATTGTGATTCTGTATAATTTTTATGTAAAATTTGTAAACCCTTATTAATATCAAAAGAATGACCCGTAGCCAAAAGATGGTTAGCAAATTCAGAATAATTATTACTATTTAAACACCTTAAGTGTTCTTTAATTCTAATTTCAAAATTTCTACACGTTTTTCCTAAATAAAAATAATCACAATCATTGCAAATTAATTTATAAACACCCGATTTTAAAAAAAAATTATCCTTATCTTTATTATTTAATATGTATTTTTTTAATTTATTATTAGTATAAAAAGCTGGTTGAATAACATTTGAAATATTTTTAATTATTGAATTAGAAATTTCATTATTTATAAATATAATTTTCCTCCAATGTTTATCAGAATCACAAATTGAAGATTTAAAAAATTTTTTCTTGTACTTTTTATTTAACATAATATCAATTAATTTCTTATCATAGACATTATTAAATGCGATCTGTTTAATAATTTTTAATTCAATATTAAAATTATCAACAGATAATGGAATATTAATTAATCTATTTAACATTGAATGAAAAGTTGTCAATTTTTGAGAATATGGATGGTTAGAAGAATTGTGTATAACTATATCTGTATATGTATGTATCTTTACGAAATATGTTAAAATCAATTTTATTATTAACAATTGAAATATTCAAATCCAAAAAATTTATGCTAGAATTTTGTATTTCTATGGTAAATTGAATCTTTTTATGAAGTTTATTTAAGAAATTAAGAAAATTTTTTAGTTGTCTTTCAGTACCAGTCCCATATACATAAAATGTCATCAACATATCTTTTCCAAAAAAATACACATTTTAATAACAAAGCAGAACTATTAAAAATTCTTTTCTCTAAATTATTTAAAAATATATCAGCCACTAAAGGACTTATACTAGAACCCATTGCTAAACCCTCATTTTGTTTAAAAATAGTATTATCAAATTGAAAGTAATTTTGATTTAAAACAACGTTAAAAAGTCTATTCAAATCATTAGACAAATCTTTACAAATATTTGAAGAATTTAATAATTCATTAATAATAATTTTACTTTCTTCGATTGGAACACTAGGAAACAAATTTACAACATCAAATGAAACTAAAAATGAATTATTTGGAATATTCAATACTTTTAAATGGTCAACCAATTCAAGAGAATTTTTAATGGTATATAAAGGTTTAAAAATATTACTTTCAACAATTATTTTGTTTAATATAGCTGATAATTTACTACTAGGTGCATTCGATTTTTAAATATTATTTTTGTTTTCCTGATGAAGAAGCCATTGGCTTTGAAACATATTGATTTTTTTCAATAAATAAGTGGTTTAAACAAAGTTAATTTATATTAATTTTAATTTTTCAGTTTTATTATTTGATATTTGTGTTTTTCTATTAATTTCATTTATTTATTTCTTATTAAATATTACGGGACTCGCTTCCATAAATAAATGAAATAATTATCATTTATCTCGGTATTATAGTTATATATTTTTAATCTATCATAAAAATATTTAATTTAGTTTTATTTTATAATAATATGTGCCATGCGCATACTATACTGTACATATTTTCATATTTTAATACATATGTTCTGACAAAAACTTTTATCAATTTAAAGTATAGTATTTAAAAATATGTATATGATTAACATTGTTTGAGATAAATATTGGTTTTAATGTATTAATATCTAATTTTGACAATTTTGTTTTTCAGTAGTTACAATGTTGTTATTACAAAGTGGTGAGGATGGCCCCCCTCCAGAAACGGATGGACACACCACTTCATTAAGCAATGTGACTGATGTTTCTGCAGGTGCGTATCTTATGACATTACACATTGCCTCCAAAGCATATGTTTAAGACAAAAAAAAAAACAACAAAATGTTAGAGGTACATCTTTTTTAATAAAGTTGAAATATAAAGTTTGGATTTTTTTTTTATAAAGACTATCAAACCCGGGACCAGCAAATAATAACATATTCGGCGTGAAACATATTAAAAGTGATTTAAATATTTTCATATATTATTTACATTTTCTAATTTTGTGTTTTAATTAAATTTTCTTTTATATAATATGACAATTTAAGGACATTTTATTTAAAAAAAATTAAATTTGTAACAGTAAATAATATAAATTTGTAAAATATCACCTATGTAAATAGTACCTGAGGTTCGTTTTTCGCATTTAAAGCAATACGAAAATTACCTGTATCTACTTCCACTGTAAAGATTGCACATTTATAAAAAAGAACCATTTGTAAATAGTATTCTACTTGACTTCGTTTTAAAAATGTATCCTTTTTGATGATTTATACATAATTTAGGTGTACATTCAACATATCGCCTTGAGCAAACTCAATGGAGCAAAAAGATCCAAACGACCCGCCAATTCGGGGGCGAACTTAACATTACATATATAATACATTAACTAATATTATTACATTAAATAACAATAATTAAATAACTTTCTTTTGAGTTTAATTATGATTTTCTTTATTTTAATTATGTTTGATTTCACAATACCTTTATATTTTCCCGGGCACAAAGAATATTCGTGATATTTTTTATTGTTAAATCAAATTTGATCCGTTTTTTGTAACTCATTTAGAAGACAATCGGAGATATTAGGTCCTTACATATGAAATTGGCGTTTTGCCGTACTGGCAAATTTGATCTCAAATATCTTCTCTTTGGTTAGGAATTCCAAATCCAAATTTATACAGCTCATGTATTTGTGTTTTGAAAATTATAATTCATTTGTTTTTTCCTCAATTGTTTTTTTCTTTGCGTCACTCAGTTTACAAAATCAAAAACTTGAAATATCGCGTTATTTACGAGTACGAGTTCCACCGTGGCACCAGTGCTGCTGAAACGGCTCGAAGGATTAATGATGTGTATGGCGACGGTGCCGCAAAAGAAAACACAGTGCGTTTTTGGTTCCAACGTTTTCGTTCTGGAAATTTCGACCTGCAGAACAAGCCCCGTGGACGGCCGGAGACCAAAGTTGATAATGAAGAATTGAAGGCTATTGTGGAAGCGGATCCATCGCAAACCACATCCGAGTTAGCTGCAGGCTGCGGTGTTAGTGATAAAACTGTTTTAATCCACTTGAAGCAAATTGGTAAGGTGAAAAAGCTTGAAAGGTGGGTACCTCACGAATTGAGTGAAGCAAATCAACAAACGCGCGTTGACTGCTGCGTTGCATTACTCAACCGGCACAATAATGAAGGGATTTTAAATCGAATCATTACCTGTGATGAAAAGTGGATCCTGTACGATAATCGGAAGCTCGCATCGCAATGGCTGAACCCTGCCGAACCAGCCAAACCATGCCCCAAGCGAAAATTGACTCCAAAAAAGTTACTTGTGAGCGTTTGGTGGACTAGTGCTGGTGTCGTTCACTACAGCTTTCTTAAATCTGGCCAGACGATTACGGCAGATGTCTATTGTCAGCAACTGCAAACCATGATGGAAAAGCTAGCTGCTAAACAACCGAGGCTGGTTAATCGCTCTAGGCCACTGCTGCTTCATGATAACGCTAGACCACACACTGCACAACAGACGGCTACCAAATTAGAGGAGCTTCAATTGGAATGTCTAAGACATCCACCGTACTCTCCGGACCTTGCCCCAACAGATTACCATTTTATTCGAAATTTGGATAACTTCTTGCAAAGGAAAAAATTCAACTCCGATGGGGCAGTCCAAACCGCCTTCAAAGATTTTATTGATTCCCGTCCGAATGGTTTTTTTAGTAAAGGGATCGATGAACTACCTATGAGATGGCAAAAGTGCATAGATAGCAATGGTACATACTTTGATTAAATAAATATATTATAATAAAAAAAAATCGGCTTTATGTTCCTCCCATACTAAACGCCAATTTCATATGTAAGGACCTAATATTACGTATTTAATATTCCTGATTGTTTCCTCGAAGAAATACAACCAAAATGAGAACTTTGAAAAAAATTAGAAAAATCCAAAATTGTACTATAATTTTTTTTTTAACGAAAATTTGATTAATCTTCTTGATCCTCGCCACGAGTCTGCTTGCAAAGTTTCAGCTCGATTGGATCACGGGAAAAGGGTTAAAAATCAATCCAAAGTTTTTGCGTCAAGCAGGCAGACGCCACGAGTTAATATAAAGGGAGTAAAAAGTCAATGTTTTCTTCGTTTAATAAAGAATTCAAAAATTTAAAAATATTCTACTCCCACAAATTACCAATTATATTATACTATACCCCTGACAATGCAATGAATATATTTACTTCCCTGCCGTTCATAATCAACCTAAATCCGAATGATTACATTTCAAGACCGACCTTAATCCATAGCTGGGTTTCAAAATTAACTTAAATCCATTTTAGATGTTAAAATAACTCGCTAAATATACAAAATTCATTTACATCAGTTTATTTGAATGGTTTTTTTTAATTCCTTTTTAAATTAGTTTTTATTTCATGTTATTTAGGTTATAAACAAGATGTGTAAGAGTTTTACTTAATTTGCCAAAAAAATAGTTCATGGCGTTAGGTAGGTTTTGATACGCAACGCCTCATTTGTAATCTTCTCTTTCATTATATTTTGTCAAAGATGAAGACGTTAAAGCCTTGAAATTTTTAGCATTATTTAATACGGATTTCACATCTTGTAAATTGTTTTACTAGAAAATTAATTAAATGTGGAGGAATTTAGATTGTGGAAATCCATTTTAAATAATTATGATTGACAACAATATATTTTTTCCATTACTTTTATTTGACATTAGCTGTAATCCGTCAAAAATGACGGTACTTTGTACATGTCGGTTCCTAAGGAATAAGTATTTATTTATTTATATAAAAAAATACAAAATAAATAAGTAACGGATGTTACACGAAGTTACAACAGACGGACGGACAGACAACAAAATTATTATAATTGGGATGAGAATATCACTACATAAATAAACTAGTTTAGAAACACTTGAAATTTGTGAAAACTTAAATACACAAAATAATACCATCAAAAATCAAATAGAACCCTTCACTTCGACCCTTGTCACAATGTTCCCTCTCTCCCACCACATAGATACTCCCACTGGACCTGTAACTCATACACTTACACACTTCAGTCTACGCTCTCCTGAAGAATAAAACGGATGTTTCTGAAACAGATTTCTCGTATTAAATAAAAGTGGTGGAAAGAAAACAAAATAGTATTTTCATTTTATAATTATTGTTTTACTAGACATTTTCTGCATTCACATATACAATCTACATTTTATTTGAAGGTACTGAAGATCTCTCTTCCACTCAGTCCAGCGAGACAGATTCAGAATCGACAGTAGTTCTCTCGTCGGGTCAACCATCTATATCCGAAAGTCATTCTGGGTCCGAAGTCCACAATGATTCAACAGGAACATTAATGCCCTTACAAAATTCGAGAGCCAAACAAGGACCATCAAAAGTATTCAGTGATGAATTACACAACTCCAATTTTACATTGGAGCACAGTATAATGACAAATCTACCAACGAGAGGAACAATGCTTCCTTGGGGAGCACATAAGGAGAGACCCAGCCATCCTTCGGCCGCTGTAGACACAGATCTCAAGCCAGGAGAGTTTGTGATGAGAACACTATTTGTGGAATTTACAATTCAAGCCGAGAGAAAAATGGAAATCGTAATGACAGAACCACTGGTATGTACTTTTCCACATAATATTGTCTTCTGTGCCATCATCATGCATTAGAGATGCAGCACATTTTTAATTGAGTTTTCCACTATCGATTCTGGAATTTTTTCAAGCAGCGGATATCCATTCTGCGAGTTTTGATGGCGGCATTTTATTAATTTTTTGGGAAGGTGCAATGGATGATTATCCAACCACAACTTATACTTCTTTTTTAAATAATCCTTAAATGGTATGTTAATTGAAATGTCGAGGGGTTGCAATTGGCTAGTCATGCCACCAGGAATAGTCCACCAAGTCAATATACTTTTGGGCGAGATTAGTCTTTATCTTTTCAGTTAAAGCTCATGAAAAGCATCTTTAACTAAAATACTTGGTGGGTTATGTAGAGCTCCTGGGCGTCTATTCCAAATGACTTTTAGCCAATCTTCCATCAGTTGCTCCACCCATATTTTTGTGCATGAACAACAGAGAACTGGGACTCAGCACGAACTCAGCAAAACCTTATGTATCGGTCCTAAACTTTCGCCCTCAAAATTGGCATTGTTTTAATGCTTTTTTTTAAATACATATTTTATTTTGTTCCGTAACCCTTTCCATGCCCGAGTCGTGCATTCAGCCTGATGCTGGCCTGGAACAGTTTAATTATATTATTTGTTTTTCATTATTTTATTTATTATATTTTATAGATAATATATATTATTGATATTGTAGATTATAAAATTTTATAAAATAATTAATTATAATTTAATCCTAATGCATGTGTATGAACAAAATCTTTGGGAAAATTTACATTTTTTGGTATTGTTTTGATTTGGATTGACCGTCATCTACTGTATCGCAACAGCTGCAGAAATGGCCATTGGTTTACTTCTATCTCCACGGTTCACGAGACCTTAGTAAAATATGCGCAGCTTCTCAGGGAATACCCTTTTCTCAAGTTCGATGCCACTGAGTATAAGACTCATCACAAAAGCAGAGACAACAAAATACAAGAAACATGCATCTTATAATCAATGTAATACGCCATATATTTATTTGGTTATTTCTAACGTCCTATGATCTTTGCAGGAAAAACCTCTGTCTAAAACTTTACAAAGGGGAGAAGATCCGCAGCTTGATCAGATTCTTTGCGCTTTTGGAACAGTGGCTGAACATTGCTTGCCATCGCTGCTGAGGGCACTGTTTGGCTGGCTGGAGAGACAAATGCAACATTCACTACACGTGAGTGATCAAGCCAAAAAACCACAGCAAGAGAAAAACAAAAGGTGATATTCAATAAACGTATTTAAAAATTATTATTTCGAAATATTCGTGATTAACTTTGTGGAAGTTCATTGTAATTAAATATGAATAAAACACCATGTTGGTTACTTCATATAATATTGTGAAATAAAGAATGTTGTGTTTTATTCATTGTTAATTTAAAAATTAGTTACTCCTGGAAGCAATATCATTAAATCATCATTGAATTACTTTCAATTCACATTTGAATCCCTTATTAAATTAAGTTTATAATGGAATCACTGATATTAAAGACTATTACCTTTAATATCAGTAATAATTCTTAATCAATCTTATATTTTCCTAGTATAATGTACATAGTGTCAGGCAGTGGCCCAGTCACAGAAACTATTGAACGTAGTGCAGAAGAGTTGCAGTCTGAGAGACGAGATCTTGCTGTTGAATTTCTATTTTGCCTTGGTTTGATTGAAGTTCTCAAGCAGCTCACCTTTCACCCAGGTCATGACGATCTCATTCAATATATTGAAAATTTGGCCTTCAAACATTTCAATTATAAAGAAGGGTAAGTAAACTAATATTTTAAAATATATGTATTTTTAAATATACTTTGCTTTTCTATATGTTATTATAATTTTCTCTTATATAGTAATATACATAATATTTGTTAAATATTTCCAGTATTCAATCTTCTCCAAATGCAGTAAATATTCACATAATAGCTGATCTATATGCTGAAGTTATTGGAGTATTAGCTCAATCGCGATTTATGGCTGTTCGTAAGAGATTTACTGCAGAATTGAAGGTACCGTTAATATATTTTTTTATAATATAGTAATAAGTAATCATGCTTTTTAAAAATTTAATCCATAATCACACATACGGAAATAAAAACATTTGTTTTAATTTTTAATTTTTTTTTTTTGGGATGCGTTTTGCCTTATGTGGGAATTATTAATAAATATTTTACATTAAAAAACTTGTATTTATCTGAAAAGTAATGAAAAGAGATGCTATATAATTTTAAGAATTACTGAAGGTTTTTTGTATTTTTGCACGATTCTAAAGGTAATGCATATAAGGAAGAGGATATATATAGGAATTTGACATAAATGTGATAAAGGCAGCATTATTCTTGGTAACAATTATTATTATAATCCGGGGATCTCAAATTGGTGTCTTAGATGTGTCAAATGTAGAATTAATAACAAGTTTTTTTATTTTCACACGTGTGATATGCTTTTTTGATTTAGAGACTGAAAAAATGTTTAATTTGAAAATACACAAAACTTTTTTAAAAAAAATCAAATATTGTAACAAATAATTATTATACCCCTATTAAAAACTTTTCTTATCAAGATGATGTGGATCGGAGGCATGTGTGTTCTGAAAAAAGTTGTAAAAATAATTATATTTCTGTCAAATAAGTAAAAATACTTAAACATGTTATCAAAATGATAATAATTGCGCTAGTAATGTACATTATTGCTGTATAAATTCTAGCAACGTATCTTATGTATTTATGTAATGCAAGTTCTTGGTGCGAAGCCTACTTTGCAATAATATATATATACACAGCGTTATTTGGAAATCAGTCCTGTTAGAAGCCTGAACAACCGTCGAGCTTGCTTGCGAAGATGTATGAATGTAGACGAAGCGAAAGTTGTATATCAGGACAGAAGAGTTTGGCGCTCTATCCGCTCTGCCTTGTGATTGTGATTGTGATAATTGTGATGTGATTGTGATAATTGTGAATCGAAAATGTTCAAGCAATCATGACCTAATATCAATAGTTATGGAGATATATGACATCGAAGTGTGTTTTTTTTCAATATTTCTGACTTATTTTTTGTAAAACTTGTTGTACTATCATTACAGTAAAACTTGTTGGACTATCATTACAGTAACTAATATTGAATATGAAAAATTCATTCATTTTAAACCTTCCAATTCCAATTGGAATTTCTGCAGGTTTTTTTTCATTTTATTTAGCTTGTATTATAATGAATGAATTTTTCGTAATATATAAGTTACTGTAATGATAGTTCAATGTTTAGTAAAAAATAAGTCAGAAATATTTTTAAAAAAAATGCAAATTTTGATATTGCATAACTCCATAACTATTGATATTAGGTCATGGCTGCTTGAACATTTTCAACTCATAATCAAGGCAGGAATAAAGTCCTGGAAGGTTGTTAATGTTTTCTTGTGAATTCATTTTGATTTGCGCATATTCCCATACAATCGGTCTCGGCTATAAGGAGCGCAATTCCCGGATATCGGAGCAAATTTTAGAAACTCTTCAATCATATTTGCTTGGGTTACAGAAAAAAAGACAAATACGTACTCGTAACAATGAACCTTTTCACTTTGCTTTTAAAGCGGCTCGTACTTATTTAGGGTTCGTTTTATGATGTATACAAACTTGTGTCCGAAAATCCCACGTGTGCAGGCAAGCAATAGTTTACTGAAGGTCGAGAATACTGGTCATATAACTCCGATTATTGGGGTTTCCAAAATGTTTATGGTGACAGTTTATTTTATGCAGTTAACTGTATTAGCATTTAAAAGCCTAATCAGTTAAACGCGAATTGTTCTATCGGAAACATGTTCACCGATAAACGAAAGTGTCTCTAGGTTCGCGAAAAAGTCAAAATTATCGGCGTCAAATAGTCTGTAAAAAGTTTTCACAATCGCCTTCTACATACGGATGTTTATTTAGCTGCTCTTGAAAATAACATCACACAATCAAAAAAAATTGTGAAAAAAGTGAATCCCGGATATAAGGAGTCCTGACTATAAGGAGCAAATTTAGTTTGTCCCGTTGCGTTCCTTATAACCGAGTTCGACTGTAGATAGATTCACAAGTTCCCACCACTGATGTTTGTAATGTGTGAATTTACCATTTGTAGGAATTGAAGAGTCGTGAGCCTTCTACGCACACCACTCAAAGCATAATTTCACTTTTGATGGGAATGAAGTTTTTCCGTGTGAAAATGGTGCCCATTGAAGAATTTGAAGCATCATTTCAGTTCCTACAAGAATGTGCGCAGTACTTTTTAGATGTGAAAGACAAAGATGTCAAACATGCGCTTGCTGGACTTTTTGTCGAAATACTAGTTCCAGTGGCTGCTGTAAGTAATGCATATCTTAGTGTTAAGGATTGGATTTAATACATATTGATTTTTTAAGCCATAAATGTAAAATGCGTCAGTTGGATTTCAGAAGCACTTTACGTAATTTTTTGGTGGAGTGACAGTAATAATTTCGATAACTCTAGTCCCATTGTTTTCTGTAATTTTCGTGATTATTTGCGGGACAAAGGTGGAGAAATCCCCAGAAAACACTCTGGAAAATGACAAAATATTCCACATTTTTAAAATTTGATTAAATCTACAAATTTTAATTACATTTTTCCTTTCCTACTCTGTCGGGTTGAAGTTGTATTGAGAGCTGGTCAGATAAATTTTAACACAGGTTGATCAATTTTTATATATTAGATTACAAAATACAGGTTATAAAAACTAAAGAAAACAGTAGAATAAAGCTAAAAAACGTTTTAAAACATTTTGTTTGGTAATGTTTGGCAGATTTATTGTAATTGAAAATATTGAGAATGAGTTTTATACAAAGGGTTAACTGCAAACATATTTAATCCCCTGATGTAACTCTGCCAACTGCTCCCAACTAAACTTGTATACGAATAATGGTGACTACTGAACTTAAATCAGAGTTGTTGTGTGAAATTTTAATAATCATTTTTATTATGGTTATACATACACATTTTCTAGTTCTAATTCATAATAAAATAATACATGTACCTTAAATTTTTCATTGCATGATACATATATCTTATTTTCAGTCTGTTAAAAATGAAGTCAACGTTCCGTGTTTGAAGAATTTTGTGGAAATGCTCTATACTCCAGCACAGGATTACAGTATAAAATCTAAACACAGATTAGCTCTGTTTCCACTGGTTACCTGCCTGTTGTGCGTCTCTCAGAAGACATTCTTCTTGACGAACTGGCATTACTTCTTGGCTATGTGTTTACATAACTTAAAAAATAGAGATCCTAAAATGTGCCGAGTTGCTTTAGGTATATTATAGTTTGCTTGAAATAATTATATAGATATTATAATAATTGTTTTTGGTAATTGTAATGCGGCTGTTTTTTTCAGAATCATTATACCGTCTGCTGTGGGTTTATATGATAAGAATAAAATGTGAGAGCAATTCTGCAACACAATCACGTTTACTGAGCATTGTCAATTCTCTATTTCCCAAAGGGTCCAAAGGTGTCGTTCCGAGAGACACCCCTCTGAATATATTTGTTAAGATAATCCAATTCATTGCTCAAGAACGTTTAGATTTCGCAATGCGTGATATTGTGTTTGACCTACTGATGGTCGGTCGCTCAATAAAGGTGATTATGACTCCAGAAAGGATGTCCATAGGTCTGAGAGCTTTTCTAGTAGTGGCAGACAGCTTACAGCAGAAAGAAGGGGAGCCTCCCATGCCCAGAACAACTGGAACTATGCCTTCAGGAAATACTCTACGTGTAAAAAAGACTTTTCTAAACAAGGTGCTTACTGATGAGACTGCACGATCCATAGGGATGAGTGCTTATTTTCCGTATGTAAGAAGGATCCTTGTTGAAATATTGAGAGCTTTAGACTTACATTATGGACGGCCACTCATAATGACTAACACTCAGAATATCACCAAAGAACAAGAAATAAACACTGGTGACAGAAAACCACGAATAGATTTATTCCGGACGTGTGTTGCTGCAGTTCCAAGGTAAAAATGTGTGATTTTTTTATTGAAATATTATAATTATGTTTATGTATTGGCGATTGATTGCAGGATGTATATTTTAGATTGATTCCCGATGGTATGAGTGGAGTGGAGCTGGTAGAGATGTTATCAAGACTGACCGTTCACATGGATGAAGAATTGAGGGGGTTGGCTTATCAAAGCTTACAGACATTAGTTGTAGACTTTCCCGACTGGAGACAGGATGTGCTTGGTGGATTTACTCAGTTCTTAGCCAAAGAAGTCCAGGTAATTAAAAAAATATATATTTAATCATTTTGTATTAGGGTGCTAAAAAGATGTTAACATTTCTCTCTACTCTACTTTTAATTCTTGTTAAATTTCGTGCTCTATATATTAATTACGCTAACCAATGTCGCCGTCTCCGGATAATTTCTGTTGCCAGTTAAAAAAAAACAAATGGCGAAATCGTATAAAGTAGCGAGAAGTATGGTAAGTACACACGAGATTAACACAAAGAATGAAAAATTACCACTGGTGGGTGGTTGTGGCTGGTTGTGGGGAAAACTTGGCGGATAGGGAAACATGGGTTTCTTTTTATATACATATTGATTAATATTGAATATTTCTAATTTCCTTAGTACAGATTTTAGATAATGAAGTAAACTTTAAAAATATAATAAAACGTATTATGCGTACATATAAGTATTAATAAAATCTTTGTTTTTCCTAGAACACTAAAAGGGATTTTTTTGGCCGCGGCCTGTCGATTAAGTCTTATATTTTCTCAATTACTGTAAATAATGTTCAGTTTATAATAACATAATAACAAAGGTTCTATCTAAGTTATTTCCCTCAAAAAATTGCAGTTTAGCGTTAGAGTATAAATTCTGATATAAATGAATAATAAAAACCCACATTTTCATAAAAAACGCTGAAATATGCATTTGCAGTGAATGTGCCGCCTTAATTTAATTTGTGTGGTAGCCATATAGCATGTTTCTAAAGCTTCCCGATTTTTTGATGGATCTTGGAAAACTGGACAGTGAAAACCAGTCTTGTTAGATAATTACTCCCTTTCTTTTAACTCGTAGCACTGTTGAAAAAACTTTATTACATTTTTTAAACGAAAATTTATTAGATCATTTTCATCGTCGCCACGAGTCTGCCTGCAAAGTTTCAGCTCGATTGGATCACAGCAAAGGGTTAAAAATCGATCCAAAGTTTTTTCGCCAAGCAAGCAGACACCACGAGTTAATATAAAGGGAGTAAAAAAAAATCATATTTTTAAGTGCACCTTATACATATATGAAACAACTGACTATTAAAATCAATAAATACAGTTACATATTTTTGTGAACTTTTCTTTAAATATTTCTATTATAACGTACCTAGTTATCTTTATTTAAGATCAATAATTGAATGTATCAATTTTAGGACACGTTTCCTCAGCTAGTAGATAATGGTCTCCGAATGCTACTCCAACTCGTAACCAGCTGGAAGAACAGTGTGTCTATGAGTGTTTGTGCTGGGCCCGTCAAGCAAGAGCCAGCGGCGACTGTTGTGAGGGTTGTAGAAGCCCTGGCTATCAGCATGCTCTGTCAGTGTAGATTGTATCCCAGAAAGTTAGCCGTCCATATATTAAGGTAAGTTGTTGGGTCAGATCACGTTAATCTTAATTTATATTGTGTATATGGTACAGTCTAAGAATATTTTCTGAGTGTTACACAAAAATGGAGTATCGCTTGAATTTGGCATTCGGTTCCTAATGATTGTCACTGTGCAACCAATGAGCAGACACTGAGTTTGTTTTCGATGGTTTGATATGGGCTGTAGTGCCATTGAAGAAACTATTGTCCATAGTAAATGGGTTTCTCATGATGTTGGACATTGAATTCCCAGATTTTATTATGTTTCTTAAAGCATAATGTTTTATTAGACACAGTCAGTAATTGGAGTAATGCTATTTGGGCTTACTCTATTCAAATTGTTAAGCAACGGAAAATATAGCAGTGAAAGTTGATAGGACTCAAAATGCCAAATATACAATGTACACATTCACTCTATTCAATAATGCACTAGATTAAAACATTTTTTTTATTTGAAAACTAATATTGTATTAAACACAAAAATGTACAGCACTGCTAAGAACAGAATTTGGAATAATAATTATGTGGTTCATAGATGGTTATTGATCAGAATCAATTGTAATTAATCATCTAAAGGTTTTTGTTTTCTCAGAGAGGCAAAGTTGCTGTTGGAAAAGCTGGGCAGTACTGAGGAATCATCTGTGGTTGACGCCATGGATGCCTGTTGCCAAGAGATTTCCGAGCATTGCCTGCCTTTGCTACCACCTGTAGAAAAGCAAGCATTGATGTCTGCTCCACAACTCGACTTGCAGTGGTTCTGCGATCGCACACATACTATCTGGACCCCAGGTTTATATTTTGTTAATAAGAAAACATTTAACTTAGAAATTTTATTGTGTGACTGCGCTAACATTGTCCATAATGAGTAAAGAATCAATTGCCACATGACCCACTCTCCCAACACTTGCTGTTTGGCTACAGCTTATCCTCTCCATAAAAAGAGTGAACAGGAGAGTGAACGTGGGCAGTCGTGTCGTAAGCCTATTTGGACATAAAACCTGTCTGGCTGTGCCGTTAATAAGCAAATAATTCTTGCAGTCATTGTACAGGGATCGAATTGCCCTGAGAAGGCCATATCTATTTCCATACTCGTCCAACACTTTCCACAGGATATCCTATGGTACCAAGTCATATGCTATCTCTAGATTTATGAAACCCATTTAAATTCTTTTCCTTATATACTAGTCATGTAGTTTGTGTCTGCAGTGTTGGTTTGTTGTGCCTCTTCTGGCTCTAAAACCACATTGCCCTTACTGTATTTTATCATTAGTTCTGCAAAATTCAATAACCAAATGAATCTGGCTGATTTAATAAATCGATTCCTATGTAATTGGTACAAACTTTAAAAAAATTCTGTTATTCCTGTGCACCCAATTTTAGGGACCTTCCAGAGGATTGAAGCTATGCGGGCCTAGTCGTGGATCTACAGATTATATTTTCAAAAATAATCATCAAAAAGGATGAAATTTTATGTTTGGTAAACATTTTAATAGTATGATCTTGTGTATTTTGCAGGTTTGCATGATGAAAACAATGGAAAGAATGGCACAGGAGGGACAAATGGACCTCCACCGGATCCATGGGGTACCTTGCTTTTTGGGTTCATGGAAAGGAACAGAGTTCCCACGAAGTGTCCCACTGCTGTACACCATGTGTGGCCGGTTTTGTATGCCAGAATCAATGCACTCTATGTGGTTATTGATCCTACGTAAGTACTTTTATTTTATTAATGTTTATTATTTTGATAATAGGTATAGGGTTTTTTCTGATGCAGTGTGGATATTTTTAGAGACCGGATTCTTGGCTGTGGCTGTTCTCAGACATTAGTTTCAGTTGTGTAAACAAATAGTTTAATCCTGGGCATAAAAATCCGTACGTAGGAAATTAAGAAATATTCAATATTAAAAAAGTTATAATGTTTTAAACATGCTAGAAATTATTACGATTTTTGATCATTTTCAAATGTTGTTTATTCATATAAAAAGACGATTTTAAACGATATGTTGTATCTATATTCACACTTTGAGTCTTCACTCACTATTAAAAAGCTACATTTTTTTATTTAAAACATGTTAATTATTATTTTAAAATAAAAATTCTAAAGTATGAAAAACGACATCCTCATAAGTCAAAATGCCATTCATATGCCGTCTGGCCACGGCAGAGGTTAGACGTGTTTATGTAGCCGAATATTCCTTGTCATTTATTTCACTATTAATTGTACTTCTACGCCAAATTTGACATTTATATGAATTATTATTATATAACATGCTCAAAAGCAATTGATATCTCCCATATTTTAAGGTTTTATACGGATTTTCGAACGGTTTCATCCTTTTTACACTTTGACATGCGTCACATGTCAGTTTCACTACTAGCCCAATTTCAACAAACAAGTCCAGAATCTCATTTAGATAAGTCAAAATACACACTACACACTGTACGCGCCGTGGGCATGCGCGTTGGCGTAATTATTTTTTGTTTATATTACGGTATACATTATGATTTGAAAAGTATTTCAGAATTATTATGTTTTTTAAATTCTATACAGTAAGTAATAATTGGACGTAAATAAAATAGGGGAAATTGTCGAAAGTTTAAATAATACATTTTGATATACGCAGTACGCATGTGGGGCTAGGTAATTGTTTTGTTATTGTCATATTACGATATGCATTGATTTAAAAAGGAGTTCAGAATTATTAATATGATACTTAAATTATTTACAGAAAATAATAAGTCGACTCAAATAATATAAGATCATTTGTCAAAAGTTAAATAAGTAAATATTTTGACAGATGAAGTACTTCTGTGGGGATGCCTGACGCCGATGAAAGCGAAAAATATATGACCATCTCTTTCTATCAAAACCTTACTTTTTTAGCAACGTAACCATAAATATGTGACGAAAGTGCAAGTTTTATTCGATTTACGCTCAGATCTCAGGCACGGCACTGATCTATTCACGTAATTTGACAGATTCGCATGTTTATGATAAGGCTGTCTAGCCTTAACTTGTGGCGTCTGATTGCTTGCTTGTCTGACGAAAAAACTTTGGATCGATTTTTAACCCTTTTCCTGTGATCCAATCAAGCTGAAACTTTGGAAGCAGACTCGTGTCGATGATCAAGAAGATCTATCAAATTTTCGTTAAAAAAAATTAATAATTATAGTATAATTTTGGATTTTTAAAATTTTTAATGGTTTTTTCATACAACTGGATAAGTTGTATGAAAATACTCCGACGGATCTGGTAGATACGAAGCCCGAAAATGAAACAGGGAGTATTGTAAAAACTTGGTTTTTATTGGTTAGTTTTTTAGATATTAGTTTTCTCTTTGCCATATTCATTATTTTGTGAATGAGATATATATTTTTCATTGTTTTTGGAAAAATTGTCTCATAAATGTGGGGTGTTTCTTATGGTCCAGCATATCTTATCATTTCAAATAATGTATGTTTTTAATGATATTAATTATAGACTAGCAGTTAAGCATAATGAAATAAATATAAAAAAGAAATTTTAGAAATTAGATATGTTAATAGTAAATTAAATATTATAAATAACCAAATCCCTTTTCAAATGGTTCCCTTTATATTTATTTTTTACCCTGTGTATATATATATTTTTTGTTGATGGTACAATATTCATGGGTCTTAGAAATTAATACAGTAAGACCTCGTTTATTCAAAATTCAAGGGACCCAAAAAATAAATTTCGAATTATAGGGCCCCCTGTTTATTCGAAATTTTAGGTAGAAAAAAAATAAAAACTCTTGAAAAAACCATTCATTTTGTTAAGTCTATGCTTATATTTAAAGAAATCACTTTGAAAACGCAATATTTATTATGTTAATGCAAAGATCGTGGTATTTTGACATATTTGCTGTTCTTACCTTCTGAGAAAAAATGATTTTTTTTCCATTTCCGTCACGTCTGAATGGATGGCCATATTCAAAAATTTAGTTTGTTACTAGAAATACAATTGTCAATAAATACGTGAAACAATAAGATAAGTCATTAATAACATCTTACAAAGAAAATTAAACATTTTAATAATACTAACACAGTTATTAGGAAAAAAATCAAACTAAAGACAAATTTTAAAACATGAAAAACAATTTAAAACGCGTTTAGGTATGAGGATTAGTGCAAACGCCGCAAACTAAACTATCCTCGCATTTCGAAAAAGCAATGTTTATTATGCTAATACAAAGATCGTGATATTTCAAAGTATCAGATATTGACATATTTGTTGTTCAAAAAAAATCGAAATATTTTTTCAATTTTGTCAAATTTAAAAAAAAAAATCGAATTACGCGATCTAAAAAGTATTGATTATATTGCACAAAAAATATTGCACAAGGGGCTAAAAAATATTTCGAATTATGAATTACGGGGGTTAATTTACTATGAAATTCACATTTTAAAAATGTCAAATTATGGCGAATTTCGAATTAACGGGGTTTTATAGTACTAACATTTTTTTTGTTAATGTCTATATTTCCAATTTAAAGTGTTTTCTTTTTATTAATATAAATAATGCTACCAAAAAGTTGTTTTGCTGTTATTTAAGAAATGATTTATTATTTATAGATGTACAACATAGTGTAATAAAATATTGTAGAAAATTGTGGAACTCTTTATTCAATTGTCTTTATTTATTAAGTATATAGTCTGTTGGAATTTTAGTATTACCTTAATATTTCAGTCCTGTGAGTGACAACCGAGCCTCCCTGCTACGAAGCGCAACAGCCCCGAGGAAACCAGCTAACGAGAGAGACATTTACATGCATGTCTGGAAAAATTACCTCACTCTCGCCTTCAGAGTAGTTCCACCCACCCCAAGTTCCGTAGTACGTTGTGCCAGCCCAGATCTCAGTCTGAGGTATGTTGCTATACTCTAGCTCTCTATTTTTGTTGTGTTCTTCATGTTGTTTATGAGCTGTTTATTTTATTCATATTTTTAGTAGCTTGCTTGTTTGGCTTTTGGTTTCTTGGCTTTGTTACAGGAAAATAAAAGTACTCTTAACAAATTAATCAACTCAAAAGTGCTTATTACTTTTATGTAAATTTTACTATAGCATTGGAATAATAATTTTTTTTATTCTCAGTGATTAAATCCATTTTTATTTCTCCTCGGTTTACATATTTAAAATCTACATTATTTTTGCAACATCTACATTGGGATTTTCTAAAAGAACACTGATAAATTTTCACTTTATAAATTGTCAGTGTGAAGCTTTTTATGCATGTTTGCTTAGGTGAAGGGAAGCTTTCATTATTATTTTTATTTATCCTGATGTTTTAATTAAATCACCTAATTACTTATTTCTTCTATCACTCTAAAGGCTAGAATATATATTTTCGATTGGATTTTCTGTTGGTACTATTGCAATATTATCGGGATTTGTTTACAATCTTTTTATACCATTTGATGTGGCTTGCTAAATCAATGGACTCACTTAATAAAACTGTGAAATCGTATTTGTATTACCGTCATTACAATGATTTTATTATCAGGTCTCTGCTTCTTAAAGTTTTTCAATAAATTTAGGTGAGCTTAGCTTGTGCTACAAAAATAAGACTAATTTGGTGGTCACCTCGTGTTCAACACACAATAATTTAACTACTCTACTACTACTACTAACTAAGCAAGTGTCTTAACGCTAAATCAAGGAGCATGCAAAACACTAGACCATAATACAAGACGAACTCAAATTTTTTCTTCAAGAAAATCTGAAGAAAGATAAAATTGCACTCTGGGCTCAAATGCAAATATTATATGAAGGCTAGCATTGTGTAACTAAAAGTTAGAGGGATATTTTGACCTTGAAATACTGTATAGTTTTTCATATTTATGACAGCAATGAGAAAAGTTTTCTAGGTCTTTTTTAAGAATTAAATGTCCTTGGTAAAATATCTGAGATATCGGACGTAGTTGACAAGTCAGTAGATAGGTAGCGAATTTTTCTTCTATTTCGTTATTGATTATTTATAACTGGGACACATTTTAAATCATTCAAAGGAATAAAAAATCAGATCCCTTTTTTCCAAGGTCCAAAATAGGACTAACTCGCTGGTCTCCTGGAACAGGGCTCAAACCTCCGACCCCCAGTTTACTAAGCGAGTGTCTTG
This sequence comes from Agrypnia vestita, assembly GCA_016648135.1. NCBI lineage: Eukaryota > Metazoa > Arthropoda > Insecta > Trichoptera > Phryganeidae > Agrypnia > Agrypnia vestita. Next base: position 19,769 of record JADDOH010019162.1, read on the forward strand.
AACACCAGACCAACAGGATGTCGCACGCATCTGTACAAAAAACCTAATAAATCAATCTTTTCAACTATTTAATTTCTATAATGATTGTGTGATAATTAAACTACTTATTACACATTTATTAAAATAGGATAAATGAAGGATTTTGGTTTTATTATATTTGAAAATAATTTAATCAATATAAATTCTTAAACATAAGTTCTTCGTAATTTATCAAAGTAAATATTATATTTTATGTATAATGTTCATATATAATATTTATAATATTTTATTCTTATAAACCTGTAATTACATATTAAGTTATCTAAATTTTGTAAAAAATGTAAAAAAAAAATGTACTGATTTTTACAATTTTAACTAGTTCGTGCTGTGTCTACTATTCTGTCTTGGGGCTGGGAGCTATTGTTGTGTTTGAGCATTCCTTTATAAATATCTATTAAAAGATTTTGTAGTCCGATAGTGAAATATAAATAATATAATATTTATAATTAAACGAATTTACTTAGTTTATCACCATTTAATTTTCGGTAAAAACTAACCGGTTTCGGAAAAAACGTTTCTTCGTCAGGGTTTACTTAATATTATTCTATAGTATACATAATACTATACTATAGTATACTTAATACTATACTATAGTATACATAATACTATACTATAGTATACTTAATACTATACTATGGTATACTTAATACCACTGTGTATATACTACAGTGTTAGTACACCCTGACGAAGGAACGTTGTTTCCGAAACCGGTTGGTTTTTACCAAAAATTAAATGGTGATAAATTAAGTAAATTTGTTTTTATTTATATTTATAAAGAATAACCACAAAGTAATAGCAAAATACAATAGTATAATATATTATTTGATTACCAACCTCAATAAGTCCAACTAGTTGAATTTGAATAAAATAATGATTGAATATTTAACCCAGCTTGAACTGTTGTGTGGGTGTGTAGTAATACACATATTCTATACTGTGGTGGTTATGAAGATAACACCTTTACTAGTAGTATTTAAAATATGTGAATGTATGAGTTATATTACATCCTTATTTATTTAAAATCATAAATATCTCATATTGAAAACTCACAAACTATTTGGTTTTCTTCCATCTGCATTTTAATGCTAAAAATGAGAATATAATGTAAGTTTCAGTTTTCACAACCACACTGTACAAATTTTCAACAATCTTAATGCGGCTTCAGAATCACATAATCTATTTATATTATAATATTTGTTCCTTTAAGCCTGATGTTATATTATTTGATGTTTTGGTCCCTCGTGCTAACATGAACTATACTATCTCCCTCACAATGATAAAAGAGGTGAGGGAGATAATTTTTTCATGAAATTTTGATTCTGAGGTTGCCTTCATTTGCAAAAATATTTTAAAAAAATTCATAAAGACGAAATGACCTCCTCTTTTAAAAATCTTTCAATTTATCCTGCATGTATTTGCCACAAAAGGTTAACCAATTGTTGGGGATATGTAGTTTTATAAGAGTAACATAGATTAACAATAAAATTGGAATTAACATGGTCTTAAATAATAAATACCCAACTTCATAGGCTATTTATGTAATGATTCATTGACCAGTATTGATAAAAAAAATTTTCATTATTGAAAATCGAAGATATTAATCAAGTTGATTTTCTTTTACTAACTATGCAATCAAGTGAACTGCTCTAGTTTACACAATCAATATACTGAAAAAACATTTTTCATTTTCTGACAATAACTTTTTTCAACACAACTAGGAACTTTCGGGATATCTGTGTCAACCCCAATACATAGTAAGTTAATTTAAAACTGAGGTACAGATTGAAAACAGTTTCAAATAAATTATTAATATGCTTTTATTTGTCACTTCACTTAACTAAATTTTGTACCACTTATTCAGTTTTAATTACATTAATTCGTGTACATCGCTTGTATGCCTATTTTTTTAAACAAATTATTTCATAATATTCATAAAAACTAGGTGCGTCTTGATGTAGATAATCATATTAAATCGATATTAATGGTAATTTACCATGAAGTTGAAAAAATATACATGGTCAATAAAGGTACTTGGATAGTTTATGAAGTTTTTGTTGGTAGAGTCAAGAGACTAGGACTGACAGGTAAATGCAGGCAGTAGGTATATGTTTTAAGATATTTTGCATGCGTATCCAATCAGTGGTACAACAGAGTCAACTGACACTTGGTTGGAGAATGGTTCATCTCGTAACACTGTCCCTGGACAGTCTCTCAGCACTTCTCTGGAGAACTTGAGCCTCCAAAGCTCTACAACCGGCAGGTTTACTCTTCCTCTGTCTTATGGAAGGAAGGACAAACAACATAAACGCACTAGGTAAATGCATGATTATTATTAACTTTATTAATACGCATGAGCTATTTAATTTATTTCTGTAGTTATTGTAGTTTTGATAATATCATAGGGTAAATTATATCATATCATGTGTTAAATTTTTTTCTTATAAACAGAAAATCATATTGAACCAGTTTTAAAATTTTTGATTTATATTCGTCATTTTCATGTTTTTGTCTACAGTAGGCAAATTGAAACAGGCTTTTCATTGCACTTTAGAAAATTTGATATTGTCAATATTTCAAATTAGGGCAATCAATTTTTTTCCCAATGAAAAGTAAATTTAGTCATTCATGATCTCTGTCTAAAAAAACCTCTGTAGAAAACTTAAAAAATTTGCTCTACTATTATATTGCCACGATAAGTCATTGTTGAAGTGGATAGGAAGATATTTCACATGTGTCTCTTAGGCCCGGTTGTTTCAAGTTCGATCAAAATAAGCGGTCGATCAAAGCATAGATTTTTACGCAAACGGATCGTCTGATTGGTGGAGAACGTAAAAATCTATGCTTTAAAACAATATTTACTTTAATCCAACTTGAAACAACCGGCCCTTAGTCTCCTACAGTATGTGAGGAATGTCGTCTCCGGTACCACATTTGTATTTTGGGCATCTGTTATTATGTTTGAACATTTACGCTTCCAACTAAATATTTTTTTTGGCAATAAATAAATAAAAATTATGACACATTTGCAAACTGCTATATCACAGTTTTCTGGAATTATTGGATGAATATTTCTTAAACGGCCCTTGAGATGGTTCAAGGCAAAAGCAGACTTGTACCTAAAAAGCGGAGCCAGTAATTATATTAATCTCTTGTTATTTCATTGTATGCCTTCATTGTCCGATGTAACATGTTTCAGTTCTTCGCCGGATAGTTTGAGTGGTGAGCGTAACGATAGCAAATCTCCCGGAGGCGGGGCATCTCCTTGTGCTCTGTACAAACTGGCTGTGCCTCTCCTTAAATGTGAACTGTCTGATGTGAGAGACGTTGCTGTGCACGCCATTGGTCACATCAACTCTGATGCTCTCAAGTTAGTTTTTGTTTACCCTAAAATAAAGTTATAATAATGCAAGTTTAGAAATTGTAATATAAAAAAGTTTATAAATTGGATACGTGTTTTACGATTATTTGACAGAAATTAAATTGATAAGCATTACTGTTTTCAGAGATTTAATGGAGGAATTACTTGGATTGATACGTGAAGCTGTTGATCGAAAACAAGAAAATATGAGACGCCGTAGAAGAAGGGACGCGCTTAGATTGCATCTAGGAAGAGTTTTACAAATTATTGCCGAAAATGGCACATTTGCAAACAGGTACTTTCACTCTTTTAAAAACACTTTAATTTGTGTCCTGTGAATCAAGTATAGTTAATTTTTATTATTTACATAAATGGTCTTCAGTTCTAGTGTTTTGGAGAATGGGTCCCTCCATCCCTCCTTCGTGGAGTACATTGAAGGCGCGAGGTTATGTCTCGAGGCAGAAACAGAGAAGGACGCTCCGGCTGTCCAAGAAATCAAATTGATTTTTTGCCACTTCATTACAAAGATAATCAAAAGCTTTCCCCGTAAGTTCTAAATTGTACTTACTTTTATTTATGGCGTGCATCATAATATACATATATTTTCTGGTATGTAGTTAGTTTCTAAGGAAAGATATTTTATGTCTTTTGCGTGTTACTTGAACCGTGCTGTTTTCGCGAATACTCACCTCAAGAGCGCTAAATTCATATACATATCCCCATGCATAATATGCATGGGGATATGTATATGTATTTAGCGTTTAATAAAAATAATTTACCTTTATTCTAGTGGAGAAATATGTCACACTGTTGAAAAAAGACTTACGCAGAAATCTTTTCCAACTCTTTTCTGGGTGGTCTGGACAGTTTTCCAAATTCCTCGGGTCTTTTTGTCTACTCTTCGTGATGCAGTCCATTGTATCTAGCGATAGTGATAAAACCTTGCAGTTTGCTGCTTTACAGGTACATTATTTGTTATTTATAAAAATTAAACTAAAATAAAAGTTTATTCAAAATTCGAGTGACTGACTGGGAAATACACTTGAACTGTAATACATATTGTTAATTTGAAATCACCAAATACATGAAAATGGTGTATAATTTGTAGAAACCGGATGAAAATTGCGATAAAACAAAATTACTATAACCTAACACAAGCTACATGTGACACTATAGGTTGACCGACGTAACTTGGCATGTGGCGATTTCAGAACTTAAATCCGCGATTAAGGCCGTTATTATGGCCATTTTTGAAGAAATTTATAGAGTATTATATTTAAAAAAAAAATTAATGGAGAAAACATTTGACGTCAAGTTTGTTACATAGAACTCCTTTTTACTGTGTTACGTCTAGATTGTTATGTCTTCAAATGCGTCATTCTGCTTTTGCAGTTTTCCCCGGTGAATTGAAGCGCTCTTTCGGTTTTTGAAAGTTTTTGGTGATGAGTGAGGTGACGCTTAATTTTTATAAGATATATGATTATCATCATACATATTACAGTAACGTGGCAGGAACAATTGGCCGCGAAGCGGCAATCATTGGCCACGAAGCAACCTCCATCGTCGTTGTTTTTTTTTTGTTTTCGGTTTTCCCCAGTGAGTTGAAGCGCGGTTTCGGTTTTGAAAGTTTATGGTGGTGGGTGAGGCGATGGTGATGGGCCGAGAACTAGATTTACTGAGTAACCGAATACTGAGTATTATTCGGTTTTACTTTTGTCAAACCGAGTACTCGGCCGAATAACTCGGTTCGGTCTTTATTTTCAGAAGCGGTTAACGTATACTAAGTCAAAAAAAATAGACTATAACCAGAACGGAGGAAAGCTTTGTATTCCTGCATCATAATTTGTTGTTATTAAATTTCAACTATTAATTACCTCTGTTTAATTTGTTAAATTTCAAATATTAATCACCTGCAACCAGCCAACTTGCGCCACTAATAGTAAATCTGTCTTAAAATCCATTTTATAACTTCTAAATCAGATCAATTTTAATGAAACTGAAACAGTTTGACACTAATATTTATTGAATGACTACGCTATTTTTCATTCTTCCTATTAGTTTTAAAATGTGTTTTTGCCAAAATTGACCTCTTTTGTTTTAGTAGTATTTAATCAGTGTAATACTGTTTCAGTTTTTTAAAAATTGGTCTTATTCAGAAGTTATAAAATTAAACCTATTGTTGGCGATAGTAGGTAAGTTACAGCCCCTTAATTGTTTTTTCTTTCTTACAGTTGCTAAGTTTTTAAATGAATAAATGGGATTACTTCAAATGTTGTTTTCACTAGGTCTTAAACATAACTCTTTATTTTAATCAAATACTCGGTAGAGTTGAACCGAGTTATTCGGCCAAGTACGTATATTAAAAAACCCACCAAATACACTGAGTACTAAATATACTATACTAAACGAGTACTCGGCGCATCTCTAATCATTATCCTCAGACATATTACGATAACGCAGCAGGTAAAAGGTCGCGCAGCGGCAATCATTGGCCGCGAAGTAGCCGCCATCGTATTTGTTTTTTTTTTACTTATACTTAATATATATGTAAAATACTCACGATTTTTACATATATATTACGTATTGTGTTATAATTTTTTTAATTTAAAATAAATAATATAATTTTATATTAAAATTTACACCCTGGCAACTTC
>JADDOH010019163.1:0-27484 GCA_016648135.1 Agrypnia vestita
ATATTATTTTTACTAAGATATCTACTGTTGAATAAAATGCTTTTCCATGCCATTGGGAGACGTATACCATCATCTCTATTGTTGATAATATAGATGATGATGGTATACGTCTCCCAACGGCATGGAAAAGCATTTTATTCAACAGTAGATTTCTTAGTAAAAATAATATACTAGCGCGCAAAAATCAATTAAATAAAACCACCGACACAAAAGAAGCAACATCGAGTACAAAGCGCATCACAAGGAGCCAAACAAACGCCATTAAGGCCAGCAACGGCCGGGAACACCCAATATTTAATACAAAATTCCCAAAAATCATTAAGGCCAATAATGACCACAGTACCCAAATTTAGACTTTGACTTACCAGACCTCACTTGGTAATAAGCTTCCGATACGAACGGACGTGCTTGCACTGCCCCTCGTGACGGAAATTTATTAACAAGACAACCTGAAGGCGATTCAGGCGAAACGTCGGTTGACGAATGGTCCTTCTGAGGACTAGATTTTGACGCGGGTTACCCCCAAAGAAATTAATACCTACATTTCTAACACCCGTGAAAACCTTCATTTATAACATATAATATATATATATATATATATATATATATATATAATAAGTATAATAGGAGTGAAAGACGTTGTATCCTCATCATCTCCTCTATATATATAATCCGTATATATAAAATATCAATTATTTTATTTTATTTCTTAACAAACAGGTCATTATTGATCCTAATTGATGTTTCTGCAAGGATATTAGAGTACTAAGTATAAATGTTGTATGAATATATTTACGATATACCTACCCTGTACCGTTTTATGTCTACATAATATTTCAATCTTTTTAATATAAATCAATACCAAATATACACAAAAATAAATCAATCATTTTAATATCATCGATGGCAATGTCGTCGTAAATAAACATTTTAATACTACGTAGAAAATGTTCAGAAACCTACATTTTACGAAGTTTCTTAATAAATTACCATAAACTAATTCGTGTAAATAGAAACGGATTGAATTTTTGTGATTGTTGAAATCAGTAATTCATATAAAAATAATGAATGAAAAAAAATAAACGTGCTCAACGTAATCATTATGATTTGGCAGATGGAACTCACCATAGAAAAGCGAAACAGAATTCACACAAAAGCTTTTGGGTGGAATTTGGAAAAAAAAATATTTCTGCAAGTGACGTGCGCGCAGTTCTCACGTCACATCGGACCTTTCAAAGAAGCACGTTACTATATGAAAAATTTACTCATCCATTACATGAGTCAAAATATACAGTTCAGGATGAGTTTTTTTCTCTACTTGACTAGATCTATGGAACAAATTTGTTGGACGCAAACAAGTGAAAAAAATTATGAGTTGACATGAAGTTGCATACAGATATGTCAGAAATAAAACATCTAGCCGTAGGACGAATTACGGCTAGAATTTTAAATCGACTTTTTCTTAAGATAAGAATTATTTAATTAATATCTGTTTCCCAGAATCTTTACGAATGCACAGATTTTTGCTTTTATACGCTGCACGCCACTGGTGTTGCTTCACAAACGCCATAGTACAGGGACATCGAGATTCAAAAAATGTTTACGTCACGCCTGTACACGTTTATCGGTCGCTGTACCAAGACAGGGTTAGGGATACTTTTAATTCAATTGATTCACTAAATAAATATCTTAATGCACGAGACCAACCATGAAATGTAGGTACTACAATCAATAAAAATGAGAATGCCCACGTATTGTTTGTAATTATGTTGTACCAACTTCTTTAGGATGAATAAATATGAGATGATATCACTAAAAAAATTTGGATATTTTTTGGATTTTGTACTGATAATTTAAGACCCATATGTAAAAAAAATCTTATTTTTACTCCCTTTCTTTTAACTAGTAGCGTCTGCTTGTCTGATTATCTACCGAAAAAACGATTTATATATTGTTTAATTTTCGAGCCCGACGCGTGGAATAGGCGCGTAACCTATTTCAATGCGAAAGGGAGTATAATAAAATCATGGTTTTTATAGGTTAGTTTTTTGTAAAAATTACACATTTCTATAGAATCAATATTCGCGGAAGTATTATTGTTCACTCAACAGAATATTGATGAGCAGTCATCCCACGCACCCCCGTGCGACTTGTGTGTTGAGCAGATTGCAGAAATGCACTTGACAAGCGAGTTACACGCAACATTCATGTTCATGTCATTTACGGAATAAAACAAACTATATTTAGAACGCGCACTTACACACCGCCTCTTCCGCCACTTTCGTTCATACGCATTATTTTTAATACTTTCCATACATTTCCCCGATAAATTGTAAAAAATTGTATTTACATGGTTTTCGGAGGATGCGGTGTACATTAAATAGTTTTATCAATTTCTAAATCTAAACCGATAACTATATTATACAAACATTATATCTAAAACTTCGGAAGAAGGTGGCTTAATCGATAAACGTTATCTATCATAACCACGGAGATGCATCACAACAAAGCTAGTGACAGATTGTAACTAAACTTTTTTTCGTATATTCGTATTATTTATTACTCTAATTATTTAAAATATTTTGCCTACGCTTTTATATGGCACCAAGTTATTGAGCTGAAATCCTTTTCTACCAATTACAGTAAAACCTCGTAAATTCGAAATTCAAGGGACCCAAAAAAAAAAACATTTCGAATTACGCGGAACCCCGTTGATTCGAAATTCAAGGAACAAAAAAAATTAAATCGCAATACAATTGCGAAATTTGCCAAAAATACTAAAACTCGTGAAAAATGTAATTAATTTAATGAAAAACGTCTGTATTCTTGCATATTTCAAGAAAACATTTTGTAAACGCAATATACGAAGATCGCGACATTTATATTACTAAAATACCCGATATTGACATATTTGTTATTTTCATTTGCGAAAAAATCGGAATATTTTTTCGTAATATCTCAAAAAAAATCGAATTATGTGAACAAAAATGTATTGATTTGTGGCGCAAGGGGCTAAAAATTATTTCGAATTACGAATAACCGGGGTTTTCGAATTATCTGGGTTATTCTTCTATGAAATTAGCATTTTGGGACTTGTGGGTTTTAAAAATTTTGAATTATGGCGAATTTCGAATTAACGGGGTTTAACTGTATACTCGAACAAAATTATATGAAAATTGTTCAAATTCACAAAATTATCCAGGAAACATTTTATCGGTTTTCTGTTATGTTTCTCTTGCAGTCGAGCACAATACTTTACGTGCATTTGCTTCGAAACATGTAATTAGTGTTAGTTATTAAATATTTGTCTTTACAAATATGTTGAGTTTTGTCCAAATTTTTCAACGAACACGATACAGAATTTTATTCCAGGGGGGCATCATTAATCAAGATATATTTTAAATTTCATTGAGACGAAAGGACTTTTTCTTTAATGGAAGGTGGGTATGGAAGTCTTTTGGTGTTCATGTGGCTAACGACCTATCGTACGGCAGCGACCGGCTTAAGTAATCACTTTACACAATGAAACGTTCACCATTTCCATCCATTATAGATTACCATATCTATAAATTCTTTGGAAGTTGTACAGTTGTTAAGATAATAGTTTTCATACGTATTCTAGTGTAATGTTAATAATTCGGTCGAACTTCATTACAAATATAAAGGACATTGTTTTAAATAAATTCCAATAATTATAGATACCTCATTTGTGATATCTGTGTTTCATTGAGGGAATGAAACACTTTGGACGCCGGTGGTACTCACAGTAATTACAACACACATGTGAAACAGGTTGTAAAACTTAATATATGTAAATGAAGATCGGTAGGTACCTATTGATCTTCATTTAATTTGAATTGTTAAAAATGGAACGTTTAAATTTGTGTGAAAATTCTTTCAAAAACAACTGACAACCGAGCTATTGAGAAAATTATAATATACCGGTGATAAAGTTTATAATATAAAATAATAGCTTTAAATGTTGTTTCTCTTTTCAGGTGTGTACTTTTATTATTTTTAAATTATAATGTGAAATATTATGTTCCTTTGCTAATAAAATATATACTCTTTTCAGAGCAACGCAAAAAAGCTTTTATTAAAAAAAAACTAAAATATTTGGGAAACCACAGTATATATACACAGCTTCCAAAAATTTGATAGATGTGGTATTCTATCATGGGTGGAAATGGCGAAGTTTCATTGTGTAAAGTGATCACTCAAGCCAGCCCATTGAACATCCAAAGACTTCCATTCCAACATTCTTTTAAAAAATATTGTATCGTCTCTATGAGACATCTATAATATATCATGAAATATTTATCCATTATTATTGATACTATAATAACAAGTATACAATTGATCTTAATAGGCGAAAAATATTTCATATATAATTTACCAAACTTCTTGAAAATTACTATCCCACCAATCAGTTCGATTATTGTAATCGCAGTGTTATTTTTGATAGATATTATATATGATCCCCAAAACATCTGTAAAATCCCATATCAACATAAACAGAAAAAAAGGCGTTCGTATTGACCCTTCTAAAATTGATTTTTTTGTTGTGTGATTTTGACAGTTTTGCAAAACTAAATATTTTAAGAAGTGGTCCCGATGCACCACCTCCTCGGAAATGCTCAAAAGCTTGATGACTTTAGACGTGACATTTTGTGATACATTATTAATTTCCGGAGTTTTTTAGAAATTATCGCGAAATTTAAGAATTTCGGTAAAATATGCAGTGCTATTCATTTAACAATATTTGACATTTAAGCACTTCTAAAAGTATTCTTCTTCTTCTTCTTACTTTTCTTTTAGTAGATCTATTGATCTGTGATACAGGAAACTACTCCTCTTTGGATGACGAGGTCCAGCTATCCCTCTATTTTTTCGGTGGGCGTCGTCCAGAGGGGATTTCATTCACTGCTCTATGCACTTGTCTGTCACAGTCCATTCTGGCCACGTGATCTCTCCAGAATCTCCTTCTGGATCTACTCCATCGTGCTGTGTCTCTATTCTGCAGGTTTCTATTATGTCTGCATTTCACAGACGCATTTGACAGAGTCCGGGCCAGAGTACTTAATAATTTCATTAGGAATTTTATCAATGCCAGGGGCTTTCCTATTTTAAAGTTTTTTTATATGTTTTTGTCTCTGTTTCACTTAATTTTTTTCTGTGATTTGATTGATTGTCTAATTTTCCTTTTTTTTATTTATTGTCATTTGATTTCTTGCCATTTAATTTTTACGTTCTTGCAAAACGTATAAATAGTTTAAACGCATTTATATGTACATTTTAATTTTTTCTCTTACTTTATAATATAGATACTCTAAAACTACTATATAAAAACATTTCACACTTCACTGTGGTCTTTTTTTAGTGTTTTTAAGAACAGAATTTTACTTTTAAGAAAAAAATTACACAATTATTCCACCGTCTTTTTTGTAGCTGAAATTAATTCACATTTAATTTAATTCTTGGTATTTTCTTATATCTAATTCGTTTTTTATTTGTATGGCTTTGTTGTTTTCTCGTTCTCGTTTAATTAATATTTTCCTATTTTTTATCCATATATATTTGTATTTTTCTTTTAACTCTGTTTTGGTTTTATATAGAATTCCCTTTTGATATTTTGTTAGTCCTTCATTTATATATATAAGACTCTGCTTTCCATCCAAACTTATATTATCGTTGGTTAGTACCTTTTTACGCTGAGCGATCCAGATATCTCTTGTTGATTACTTTGTGACTTTAACGATCAGTGGCGGCGGCTTAGTCTCATGTCTTTGGGGCAGTCTCCACACGTCCTCGATGTCTTCATATATTACCTACTCCAATTTTGTCAGATAATTTTTCCATAATTTCTTTAACATTTTCGTTTTCGCATTTTGTTATTCCCACAATTTCAATTATTGTTCTTTTTCCTTTTTGTTCCAACAACTCGATTCTTTCTTCTGGTGCTCCGTTAATTTTTTCCAAATAAATATTTTTATTTGAAATACTTTGTATTTATTTTCTGTTCTGTTCTGATTCGTTGGAGGAGATTTGTTCAATATATCTTATCCATTCATCATTGGAATTTTAGTCATTTGAGTAATTTTATTCATTTAAAGGTTTTCTTTAGTTTTCAAGCATTTTTTCCACTCTTCTTTGTGCGCCATAAAGGTCATGTTCCATATATTTCAAGAATTTAATCCAAAAGTCTTTTTTTCTCCTCTTAATTTCAGCACTTACTCTTTTCTTGTATATGCTTCCTGTGATGGGTTGCTTTGATATTCCAGATTGTTTTGTTTTGTCTCATTGGCGAGGGTTTTAACTTCCGCGTCCTTTTTACTTCTAAAAGAGAAACTTTCAATAAAATATATTGAAATGTTATGAAATCCGAAACATATAAACCACTAATGGAAACGGTATAGGTAATATTAATTTAATTCTGGAAAGCAGGCTACTCTGGATGGTCGGCTAGTGGGCTGCGGCACTTAGCACGTTCACAGCTGAACTCTTTGGAATACTAAAATTTTGGTTCGGCGACATATCCTAAGAAATATTCTTTCTTCCTTTTATTAGCACGCATATCAATTTTGTAATGCGGAGTCGCGGAATTGTGATTATACATTCAGAATATTTTTAGTTTGTTCAAAATTTCCAAGAACGCAATACTGGATTTTATCCCCAGGGGACAGTATTAATCAAGATATATTAAAGATGTCTCGTAGGAACGAAACTATTTTTATTTGAGGTTATAAAAATAGTTTAGTCTCTATGTGACATACATAATATTAAAATGAAACACAAATCACTTTGTTTTCACCTATAAGCTATAAGATCCCACAAATACATAACGCAAAATTATTTTGTGTTCATATCATTAATATCAGTGAAAAGAAAACACTTAGTATAAAACCACTACCAGACCACTATTCATCAAACATAATGATGTCGTTGTCTGTCCGTCCGTCCGTCTGTCTGTCCCCGTAATTTCGTACTAGTAATAATCTTTCACGCGTTTGTCTATGCGCCTGATATCGTTGAAACTGTTGACTCTCCCAGTTTTTTCTTATTTATTCCGATTGTTGGGAAACCCCCCATTACGTGCAGTTCCGTTCGTTTCCAGCACCTCGTAACATTATATATCATTTTAGTTATGAATCTCGATGTTATACAGCTTTGAGTGTGAGAATACAAAAGACAATCTCATGGGGCTGAAACACATTGTCTTTTTGTTATTAATTGTATTTGAATATTATAGGCTGAATAAGAAACCGCATTTTGCTGATTTCGCATAGAAATCATAAAATATTCTTGCCATAATTTGTAAAAAAAATATTTATTAGCATACAAAAAACATAGGATTACAATGAGACAAATAATAAATTGTAGAAATTTGAAAAAATTTTAATAGCAAAAAATATAAACAAACAAATCCTTTTTTCTAACAGCTTACCTTTCATATTTATTTTTCGTTAGTTTTTAATTATTTGTTCAACTCCAAAACATTTTTTTTTGTTAATATCCATACTTCGATTTTTAGTATACGTTGTATCCTGGTGACGCCCCGAAACATGTCAATAATTCAATAAAAAGTACTTTTGTACAAAGTGTTTTATTTTTATTTATATTCATAATGTCACCACAAAGTAACATACACTTATTGAAAAAGTTATTAAAAATGTTATAATATAAAGTATTATAAATATAATTGAAGTGCAACAGCAAGGTAAATTATTTGTTAAACGAAAAAATGCCTAATTTACTTTAGAAATTATTGTCACTGTATGCTGTACAGAATTTTTAATTAGTATTAATAATTATCTTATGTAGGTACTGCTATAAATGTGAACTGATTTAAAAATTTTGTATTTGTATATTGTATATAATATTTCATGGACGTACAAACTAAATCAAATAATTGAAGATTATTCGTTTCTGATAAAATTGTTTTTGTGTATTGGAGGTTTTAGTTCTATAAATAAAGTTAATAGAGACCAATTCATAAAGGAAATTACAAATAATTTATGTACCAAGCTATTATGCATCTTTTGCCGAGTTGTTGAAACTCCTGATAATTTTGTATTACAACTGTGTTACCACCAGTGTTTATTCTATCCCACACCACTGCATTAAGCTACGAGTATGTTTGTTATAACCAATCAATAATAAACTACCGTTTTTCAAAATATTTGGTGTTAAAATCAAGTCCACTTTGAATAAGAAAAAAATGCTCACCAATCTTTTCGAGTTTAGAACATTACTCAATGTTTTATAATTTCTACTTTTAACGGCTGCAACTCTCCACAGTAGTGAAACATCAAAAGAAGAAGAGTTGATGATGCAACGGATGATTCTTGATGAACCCATTAAAATCGAAGTGTCTCCTAGGATATCTGACATTTATTTTTTACACACTTTATATTCATACTAATTTAATTGAGCCATTCTCTGTCTTATTTCTTTATTTTCTATCTATATCTTTCATTTCCTATTGTTGAGAAGCAATGTCTATTATATCCTTTATTATTATTGTGTTCATTCATCATACGTGGCGCTTTTGTATCCTGAATTTATTGCCGTCTTTCTTCGCTCGGCTGGTTCGCTGCGGAAGAAACTGCCCAAACAATGAGTCCGCCATTTGTACAAAATCGCCATCTTTAAATAGAACGCCGTTCTATCGAATAGTCTATCAAAGTCTTCTCACCCCCTATCAGATGTTATGCAACAAGATGGAGGGAATATGCAAATTATCGCTACTCCAGTCGGGGTACATAGGGCTGTATATTTTGATAAACTTGCACGCAAACATTATTGATTTGATTAAATGGAACAATGTTGTACTGGTAACTGTGCCAAAATAACGCTCAGGCATATGGGTAACCTGGATATTTAGTAAATTTTATTATCTGAAATATAGGTTATTAACAAAATCATATATACCCTTAAGAGTTTATGTTTACATAGTTACGCTTAGTGAGTTTATCCTCAATAGTTTAAGAACACATTAATATACATAATATATTGCAATATCTTGCTCAGAATAATTTTTACATTCAAATATTGAATACTTGAATTAAAAATACTTTAACAATATTTTTATAGTAGGTATATCTGATAATGATACCATTATATAGGTATCATTCCCAGCTTCGAAATCAACGTACAACTAATTCATGAGAAAAGACTACAGATGTCTCTAGCATAGGCCCTTCAACTTAATAAAAGATTTTCAGATTTGAAACATATATATAATTTTAAAATTTTGATGGTGTGTGAATGTTCTTACGATGGAATTGGTGAACGTTGCATTATGTAGAGTGATAACTTAAGCCAGCTCATGTAGGTCGTAGGGACTGGGCCATCTTATAAAAACAATTCCATACATGTTTCTCACATAAATAGTTTCGTCACTGTGAGACTTCTATAATATATCTTAATTAAAAAAAATTAATTTAATTATAATTAATTGCGGACTGAAAATATCGATATTTATCATTTCAGCTTATTTGAATGTTGTATAAATCGGCAAACACCATATTTATTCGACATAATAAGTCAGATAGTATTAAGTACATAAGTTTTGATTCTGATATGTTTGAAAAACTGATATATTAAATAATAATATGGATTAAATACTTTTGATAAAGTTTTTACCTTGTTGTATAATTTAATTACGTAACATAACGTATTATTACATTATTTTAGTAGCAGGAAGAAATACGATTACTAATATCATTGTGTCTTAGAATTAGTATTTAAGTTATTTATAATCTATAACTAGCCCTCCAAGTACACAACACATTCCGAGGCGTTCGTAAACTGACTATTACAATAAGTATCATTTTTGTATGCATTGATTTTAATATAGATTAGAATTCAGACGAGAATTCATCAAGAGACGATCTAGGAATACAACGAAGTTTGTACTGAACGCGCTTACAGAAAGCCAAATTTCTAACCGCAGTAAATGGGTTAATGCATATGTATGCAGCAATCTATTTTTACAAGGTTTCCAATTATGCTTTGGAAAGAAATTTGCTTGACACACGTCAATATATTTGTATTGAACATTTCCTGAATTTTTCAATTCGCAGAATGTTTGTATTAATGCATTGTTTGGCTAATGATAATGGAACGACACATAAAAAAAGAATATTGATTATCCTTTTCCTTTTGTTAACGTTGGTGTATTGTGCATCTGCTGGACCAATGAAACCGTCATCTATGTACTCTGAATTTCTTCCGAGAAACCACGAGGCTGCAATTAAATAAAACCGGTAAGGGGACAGCAGGATATTTTACAGCATGATTATGCATATCCGTAAACTACTAACGTTTCGAAAGTGACTATTCAAAAGCATGGTTGAGAGATTATTCCACATAAACCCTATTTTCCTGATCTCGCTTCTTCGGCGATTCACATTTTCCTCTCTCCATCAATCCATCAATCTCCTAGGAATCTCCTTTGGTGACGCTGCTGTTTTTCAAAATTCACTTGACAACTTCTTCCCATCGAATCCACCGAATTTCTCTTAGCGTAGAATTGAAAATGTGTCAGAAAGTCAGGAATCGGTCGCGAACTTTGCACGATAAAATATGATTGATTAAATGATGTGTTTAGTTTTCCTAAAAAAATAATAATAACGCTACAAACTTGTGCACAGCAACAAATAATATCACATTTTTTTATTTATTAATAATAAACGCCCTAGTAGGCTTTTACAGTATAAGAAAATTAAAAGGATTTTTATAAACCTTACATAAAACACGTTTTACAGTAAATAATTAAAAATAATATTATAAATAGAACATATTTAATAAAAATGAACTATAGAAATGAACAATATATATAAATCATGATTATTACACGAGCAAACAATAGTAATTAGAGACCTTTAAAATAAAGATAATTAAACGAACATACCAGATAAATAAGATAAGAAGATAAAATAAACCAAAAAAGTAAATATAAAAGATAAAATCAAAACTTATTTAAAAAGAAAATGAACAATAATTAGGATACTTTAAAATAAATAAATATAAATAATTCATGGGGAACAAAACATAAGTAAAAATTTAGTCCATTAGACCGTAATTAATGTTATTTTAATGTGTATTGCACATGTTTTGTAGATTTTTTGTTTCTAAATTTCTAGGAAAGGAAAGCTATCTGCTTTACTCAGTGCATGTGCCTGTTGTAAGTGTACGAATATACCAGTTGTGCAACACTTGAATTGAATTACACACGTATATTGTACGGGAGTGTACAGTGAACCTACTTCGGACCACCTCGAGCCACGGGATACCGGGTCTAGAAACCCCATGAGCCGGAAAGTGTCACGTTCAGCTGTAAATATTTTAACAGCTCCAGCGTCAGAGATGACTGCGGGGCTCCGCAGGACGTGAACTGAATTCACGTTATATGCTCTCGCCGTGTAGCGGCTATCTATTATAAATAAGTGCTTGCGCTTAGGTGAATTAAATATTCAATTGGCGTTTAGCATAACTCTTCCTCATTTTTTTGCAGGACCCTGGTATTGGCCGTGGTGCGCGTTTTGGAAGTCCCCACAACATGTCATGTTTCAGGTAAGGAAATTCGTAACATAAGTTTTTTTTTTCGCCAAAATAATTTTTTTACTATACACATTAGTGATACTGTCACTTCTGTAGTTTCGAGAAAAGCAGTCTCTCTTACTAATCTAAAAACGGTATAACTTCAAGCTTTTTTGGTAGAAGGGTGAGGCATAGTTGGTGGGAGAGTTCTGCCTTAGGTCCAGTTGTTTCAAGTTTCAATTAGAATAAAAGTTCATTTAATGCATAGATTTTTACAGAAACGGATCGTTTGATTGGTGGAGAACGCAAAAATCTTTGCTTTAAACGAACTTTTACTTTGATCCAACTTGAAACAACCAGCCCTTAGTGGGAATATAGAGAGTAAGTGTTCAGGAACGTGAATTATGTTGTTCATTATTATTTAATCCGCATCGCATATTATTTTAATTTCTACGGTTTCCGTGTTGGTCATCATCAATTATTTACAAGGTATTGAGTGGATAAGTTTTAATTTAAACCTATCGAAATAATAGCTAGTTCTAATTATGTGATCAGCAAATAGAAAGTTATTTTTTCAGGCAAGGCAATGTAAATGCTCTTTTACTGTCCTATTTAGATTTCTCGGGGTATGTATATACCTATGTATATACTAGTATCTATTGTCGCAATCTCCACAAATTGTTTCGGTGATGAGGGAGATTGTTCTTCTCTTAACTATACTAGTGATAAAACAACTTAACGTATGGTTGGTAAAAATTAAAATAATCATATACACCACAAAATAACTGTTTATCAATTTATAGAAGCCTTTTTTCGATGTATATTTTTACAATACAAAACGCTCCTTTTCAGATTGCCTACGTTTTGTTTTTGGCATCGTTCTCCGCCCCGTGCACGAAAAAGGGGCAGTTATTTATGCACAGTACTCTGATACTAGGTAAGTTTCTTTCCCATATTTATACTCCACACGATAAATCTTCCTTGTGAAATGTTCGCTTTATTAAAATATGATTGTACCTTTGACAACGTTTGTATACTTGCTCGAAAGGTTGGTTTGCCCCAACACACGTAAAGCCCTTTAGTAACTGTAGGGCTTCATGAAAATAGTAACGAAAGCTCTAAAGATAGAAGTATATATAATAAAAATAAAACACAAATCACTTTGTTTTCACCACTTTATTAGATATACAATCTACAAGTTTCGAGAACAATGTTCTCTCCTTCAGGATTGTTTGTGTACTAAAATTGAAAAAGATATTCTATGCAAGTGTGTTACGATGAAAGGGTGGGTGAGGGGGAGGGGGGTCGGAGCTGTTAATTATGGAATGTCATCTCAAGGGGGCGGAATCTTAAGTGGAAAAATATTCAATAGCGGGTTGTGCACAAATTTAGTCTAGTTATTTATTATGTTTGAATTAATATTAACACTTTCCTTTTTTCGAGTATTTTAAGATTATTTATTTGTGGGATCTTGTAACTAATATGTAAAAATTTTAAACCTTTATTAATATTAAATATATAGTCATATTCTATTAAATGTTTTGCAAAATCCGACTCAACTTTATAATCCCTAAATTTTTGTGTACTTATGTAATGTATTTTTCTATGAACTGTTATTTTTGTGATGTATTATTGTTTTTTATATTTTGTAAACAAACATTTTAATTTTTTTTACTTCACATTTGTAATGTTTATTTAAAAACTTTATTGCCGTGTATTTTATCAAAATAAAATTTAATTTCATGTTAACATTGCTAAATAAAGCTTTGATGTATTCTTTAATCCTAGTTTCAAAATTTATTTTTCTTTTACCAGTATAAAAATGAGCACAATCGTTACAATTAAGGTTAGAACATCGTTCTCGAAACATGTAGATCGTGTATCAAAAAAGTGGTGAAAACAAATTGATTTGTGATTTATTCAGTCAGAAGAAAAAATATTCTTCGAACAATTATATATAATAGTTTTCTTCTTGCTACATGTCCACTTCCTAAACTCACGTGATAAATGTAGCACGCTGTTCACGACAAACAGTTGTTTCCAATTATGACCTAACCTTGTGGAATAAACAAATTTAGCTTAACTTTTGTTTGTTAAACTTTGTAACGATTTCCTTGGAACCTTGACATTTTGCCGATGACGCCGAGCCGCCGTGTTCTTTGCAGCTTTCCTGGTGTACTCCGTGTGGGCGTGGCACGTCATCTGCGCCCCGGACGTGTTCACGTGGAACTTCTCTTTCTTCCTCATCAACATCGGGCACGTGGTTTTTATTGTGTACGATATGAGGCCAGTGAAGTTCGATCCGGAACTGGAGGAAGTCTACCACAACCTCTTCGAACCATTCAAAGTAATATTTTTACCTATTTTTTAACAAGAGAGACATTGTTTACAATATTCAAGGCATGGATATCTTTTTTTTAAATGTATCGAATATGTTCAAACACGAATGTAAAATATCAATCGTTTCTGAGATATATTAAAAGCTTTTTTAAAGTCATACATATTGTAGGGTTTTTAAGGATAATCTAATTATTAATATATACCTACTCCTAATCGAAACATTCACTGATTACTTGAATCAAATAAAGCTCATAGACGAGATATTATTCACAATCCGACCGAAATCACAAAACACTATTTTTTGAATTGGCGTTAACTTTGTGGAATGAAATATTTTAATTATATATAAATATAAATATAGCGCTTGTCTAAGACTACTTGTGAGTTTATAACTACACAACTAGTTTCGACAACTAAAGTTGTTGTCATCAACGGGTGATTATATAGAGTAAAATTAATTATCTGATAGGTACTGATAGAGGTGGGTGGAGTTACGTTATGTTAAAATTATGTTATTGATTAGAGTTTTATTAGAATTTAATTTTTTGTGTATTTCTAAATTTTCGAGATTGTTCGTTATTTGGCCTTTATATTTAAGAGGGTGTAATAGTTTAACTACACTATAACTATTACACCCTAATATAATATACATAAAAATAACTATTACATCCTGTTAAATATAAAGGCCAAATAATGAAAAATCTCGAAAATTTAAAAATACAAAAAATTTTAATTCTAATAAAACTCTAATCAATAACATAATAATTCAAAATTATTCACCGCACCTTACTTTGTTCCCGTTAACTCAAACCCCACCCCCAGCTAACCCCCGCCCCCCAAACATAATTTCAACCACCTCTATCAGTACCTTACGTAATTAATTTTACTATTATGCTTTAGTTTATATAATCATCCGTTGATGACAACTGTAGTTGTTGAAAAGTCGTGTGGTCATAAACTCTCAAGTGGTCTTTGTGATATATTTTTATATCATTGAAATCACTTAATATAATAAGAGAGAAATCTCTCGATTTCCTCCGTAGAGACATGAAATTTTAGTACACGGCTTGAATATATTCGACGCAAAACACAGGCTGGAACTAATTATTTTACCTAGAAATCATTTTATTTTATCTGACTTAATTTTATTTGAGGGTGTAAAATTTGTTATTACGGGTGTTCCATGCTTTACCAGTTGAAATTCTACACACACTTTTTCAAAATGGCACCAACAGTTAATTCATTAACAATATCAATTAGATATTGTTTTTTCCTTACAAATTATGTCAGAGAGATGAGTTTCGAATGAAGGGAATGAAAATAACATTGATTGTGTCATTTCGATTGAAATTTTTCGATTAAAATCTAAATAACGATATACAGCTAGTGTATGGCCGCTTAATTTTTGTAGATTTATCCTACAAAATCTTTTGGTTTCCAGGTATCAAGATTCCAGTTCAAGAAAATGGTTTCGTCGGAGTTCGCGCAGATCATGTCGTTACACGCAGGGGAGGCTTACGCCATGCAAAACCTTACCAAGACTGACCGGCTCGGTTTATTGCTTTCTGGAAAGGTAATGGTTCAAGTGTATTCATTATAAATAATATAATTTTAAATAATAAACTAAGAAATTTATAAAAGTCACAGAACGACAATACAGCAGATAACAGGGGATTGGGGTGGGGGGAGTAGTGGAATATCGGGGCCGCCCCTGTTTGTTGTAAAAGAATATTTACAGAGTAACCGTGCCGAAGCGTTGCGATCGGATATTCACGTCACTTCCACATGCACTCCACGTCTTCAGACTGTTGCATTTTTCGTTGTGTCTTATGTCATCAAAACCATATATAAAAAAAATATCCGGTTCAGCTTAGAAAACTGCCTTTCAGGGCTATTACCAGCGTGTTAAAAATGCTTTCTCATCAAATATGTATATATACAAGTAATATTAAAAATATCTTTGATTTTATTATTCCTCACTGATCTAACAGTGGGACGTTATTACTTTTTATGTCAAATTTGGCATTTAATCAACTTGAACCAATAAGGCAATTATTTAATATTTAATTAAAATAATATTTTGCCAAATTCAACGCTGCATATGCTTAAACCGTTATCTTAACCGGTTATTTTTGATACATTTATTTAGGATTTGCATCGATGCTTGATTACTAACATACAATTGTTGTCCAGTACCAATGGTTGCCGGCCGAATTGCAAAAAAGCAGTTGCCAATCATTGACGCAATCAAATACATATCTCAAAAACGGTTAGTGTGTTACCAGTTAAAATACCATCACTAACTTAAACGTATATATCCTACACGCTCCTCTTCCTTACATATCATGCTACGTATGGAACATTTGTGCACGTTTATAATATTTGTTTTATCTTACTACTCTATTACGCCAGTCGACATTAAACATCTGTGTATTATATTTCTCAATTCGTATATTCACTACAATATCTTATTTTGGATCAGTTATTTATGTAAATATCTCACGCCACCAAACTCTTCAAACCATTTACTAAATTCTTAAACGTATAGTAGCCTCACAAATTATGCGACACAGGGTACACATATGTATACAAAATGTTATACATAAACATCAAATATGTCGTCTAATTAGTGGAATTTGGATATTATCAATATATTAAATTTGACATTGCATTTTTCCATAATAATTCTTATTTTACCAATTGTGTTTTCCCATTTCGGTCTCAAAATAAGGCGAAGAAAATGTTTATTTTAGATAAAAATTAATATTTGTATATACTTATTTAGGCAATTAATGCTTAGAATTGATATTGAAAGAGCTATTTACCTTTACGTAATATATTTATTGTGCATTTATACATGGAAATACGAGATAATGAGTGTGCCAATGCGTACGTGTAACCCGAGCGGGCACCACACGGATTCCGCGCAGGAAACGTTATGCAAGACCTAGCGCGAACCTAAATACTTGGCACAGCATCTCTTCCTCGGCATTAACTCTGATGAGAGTCGTCTCCTGCCAACAGAAAGTCCACCAGCTCAGCCAAACCACACCGGGAAACTATTTTTATTTCAAACTTATCTCCCGACGTGTTTTGCTAATTATCCACCTAGGCCAGCCAGTGGAACCGTGGAATTACACTAATACAGAGAGGACCTGACCTTTCATTTTATTTCAACACAGAAATGGGTCAAATGTATTCCAATGAAATTACAAAAAATATGTAACCACATTTACCAAAGTTTTACGTAAGATATTAATAATATAGGAATTCTCGTATCCGGCTATAAATGTAAAATAATTTTATTGGATGCAAGCCGATATGTATATTTTCCATAGTTACTGGCTACTGGCTATTAGCCGATAGCTGATTGCAGAAAGCAATCGGCTGTGGCTGACTTTTTTTTGATCGTCGGCGTCGCGCCGGCTCACTGTTTCCGGAATGGAGAAAACAAAAAGTAACAGTTTATGCCGTACCCATTATGTTCTGTACCGGCCTTTTTCGTGTATAAGTCTAACTTATTGTGATTGGCTGGCGCAGCGCATATGCAAATTGTTAGTATCTCTTGCTCATTGGTGGTGCATCGCAGGTAGGTATATGGTGACACGAATTAAAGTTTTCAGTGAGGATAGAACGTTTTTATCTGTTTTCATCAAATTCATCATGAATATTAGCAGTATTCTTTCAAGTTATAAATAATTATAAATTTTTCTGTAGGTACCAATATTATTGCAATTTGAAATATGATAGTACGAGGAACATGTATTTTATAAATAAAATCTTCAAAAGTCCTCATTAGATTAGGTTTAATTGCAACGGGAATTCAAAAATAAAAATAAGCACATGTTTTTAGTATTAACTACAAAAACATAAATCATTTGCAATAAAATTTATATAGTAGACTTTATACTTAGAAAGGTAAATGTTTTTTTTTCAAAACTGGTGGTTTTTAAATATTAAACTCATGCGGTAAATAAAAAAAAATATTTTTAATTGGTTTTCCTTACAACATTACAAAGTAAGTAGGTATATAGTTTAAAGTACAATACGAGGGCCTAACTAAGGCACAGAACCAGAGTAGTGGATATCATGGATCATGTAGCGAGGAGACCTTGGGAAAACAAAAGAGGCGTCGGAAGACCTCAAAAGAGATGGGCCGACAATATAGCTCTGGGGGGGAAGAAATGGCTACAACTAGCAAATAACAAGGAAGAATGGAAGGGTATGGAAGAGGCCTCTATCCAGCAGTGGAGAAATGAAATCTGAGGATGGAAGAACGAAGAAAGAGACAAATTACACAGTTTACTGAGAATCAACATAATATTATGTATTATCTATGATTTTTTAGGTATTTTATCAGGTTTGGTTCTAAAGTACACATTCAAAGTAGTTAAAGTCAAGCAGTAAGTAAGAACTTTTAGGTCTCTCCGGTGAAATAACATTAGAAAAAAATAATTTTAACAATTTTTTCAAGGCTACTATGGCTCAATGCCTAGTTACCAATTAAGATACACGCATGGAACACCAAATCCTATATATTGTCATTTCTGTGCTGCTTGAATGAAGGGAATATTAAATGATATCGGAATTTTTACTACGAGAGTGTAGAGAAAGTAAGCACAGCAGTTTTTCCAGTACTGCCCACCAAGCACAACGATTTGGTTCCTGCAGAGGTCGCATGCAAGCGAAGAGCGCGCGGACACCTCTTCAAACCTCCTTCCTTTCGTACTTTCCATAGTTCTTGTGAGCCAGCGCAAGCTGGATTATTGGACTAAAATCCCATTTTATACATGATAATTTTTCACGAGCCTTGCATTGGACAACCCTTGCTTCTATGCCCTCCTCCATCTTCATTTCGACCGGTTAATAAGAAATTGTATGTATAAAATTACGAGCGATCTAAATTTCTGAAGTATTCTTGCCATCACATCTCAACTTTGGCGAAGTGACAGACGCTACCGCTTGCCAACTTATGGTCTTCGTTTGAAGGCAAGCAATTTAAGCAGATGGTTCTGAAATCTTCCAACGGATTACATTTTCATCATACTTGCAATGTATTTCCAAAAGTAAGTAGGAAATACTTCCATACTTTTTGTCATTTTCAGATTATTTTAAGGACTATTACTGCACGGATGCCAACGTAATGACGCGTTAACTTTTGTGGAGTGATTAAAATGTATGTGATTTAAGCCACAGTTAATAAAAACGACGTAATAATGATATAATTTTATTTATCTAATAAAAAAATTATGATACATGTTTTATATTAGTAACCAATTCGTCCACACTACTTTCTAGGTCTCATCATAACAACCTCATTCCGTCCTTTTACTGACCATGTATTTTACTTTGCATGTTTTTGATTTTATTAAGTTGATGAGCGTCTTTCTTAGCCTAAGACACTTCTCACATAAACACGGTCAAATTGCCAAGAGATGGCGGAAATTCGAATTAAAACGAAAGAAATTAGAATTCACATATTTACCTAATGACGACGCTACGTGGACATTCTAATTATACTTTAAAATTGTGCAAGGATTATTCGGGTATTTATATGTTTTTAAAATTACACTTAATCTACGCCTTCAAAGCCACATCTTCTCTTTTCGTACATCTTCAGTATCACCTGTTGATTGGTATCATGGCCCTCCTTCATAGAAAATCTCAACAACGTGATCTCACGAGTAACAGGGCGGGTTGCCACGAGTTACGGCACTAGGGAGATGCGGTTTTGGTCATCCATCACGCTCTTCGAACGCAGGCAGCGTCGAGTGGAATCCGGCGCGGTTGCTCGGAAGAACTCGTCTGACACACGTGGGCGCTGAAAAGTAATTTTGTTCGGTGTTCCGTCACTTTTGTACTGGTAATATTTTCATCAGGGCTGCCTGCAATCTTCTCGGATGTATTGCTTCCGACGGCTGTATGCCGGACACGCGGGATTGATCACGCAAGAACTTTGACAGGATATGAAACGAGCAGCCTTCCAGCAAGCTTGAAGATAGTCTCCAGATCAGGATCGGAAAGAGAGCTATTCAAGGGGCGTCAGAACTTTTTATATGTTCTGTGTAAAAACCGGCAGCGGGGTGCGTTGCCTCATAATTTCCTCCCACTTGCTCTCCGATTGATCGACCACGAGGGCGCCAATGTTTCTAGTGAGTCTTTAACCCCTACATCATCGTTTCCACGCACGTATGAACAAGTTGTTTAACAAAGATTGAAGGCAATTGCAACAATGAAATATTATACAAATAAATAAATTTTTCAAAGCAAGAAAACACTTTGTGGCTTGACATTATAAGAAATTTAAGAAAAAATTACACACTATGTTTTAAACCACTTAATTGCTATACATTTGTCAACTAGTTTCGGTTGGACTCAACCTTCTTCAGGACAATTTCAATATAGACTAATCTAGGTACAGAAATTTATAAAGGAGGTAAGAAAAAGAGAGAGGGACAGAGTGTCAACTAGGTGGGGGGTAGGGAATGGGAGGAGTTAACTGAAGATAGAGGGAACAACTTTAAAATCGGACTATTAGATAAATTTATTTGTTTATTTATTATTTGACTATTATTGTTGATAGCTTTATTAATTTCTAATGCTTCTAGATTGTTAAGTCGCAAACCTAATCCGTTTTTGTGTAAAATTTTTGGCCCTGTATTATTATTAAATGTGTGATTAAAATTAATTAGATGTTCGGCAAATTCAGAAAAACCTACATTTGTTAAGCATTTAATGTGTTCTTTTATTCTAATATTTACGTTTCTCGATGTTTTACCAATATAGAAAGCTGGGCAATCATTACAGCTAAGTTTATAAATACCAGAATGGTTTAATATATTTTCTTTGTCTTTACAGTTACTTAATAATTTGCCTAAATTGTTACTGGTATAAAATGCTGGCTTTATCTCTTTAGGGAGTTTAGTCGTACTTAATATTGAAAAATTATTTATAAAAAGAATTCTCCGCCATTGAGGTATTAGAATATTACTTTTGATAGTTGGAAGAGCGTTATAAATAAATTTATTAGACGAAATTTGACGGAGTTTTTTGGAAAGAATTCTATCTATCAAATCGGGTTCATATCCATTGTTTTAAAACATAGTGTGTAATTTTTTCTTAAATTTCAAATAAATAAATAACAAATAAATAAACATATACATTCGTTTATAATAACTATATCTCTAAGATCATTGAAGTTACTCCCCTACACACCCATATCTATTTTCAAATTTACGGAATTGATTTTCGTTGATTATTTATTTATATTTATTAGAAAATACGAACACGATCGGGAGTATATACGAGACAATCGAAACAAAGTTATCTGGATACTAAAAACACCAACAAACTTAGTACCGAAAAATTAACTCCTAATATATACTTTTTATTTATTTATTTATTAATCACCGCCCTAGTGGACTTTTACATTACAAGAAAATAAAAGGATTTTTATATACCTATCATAAAACGCGTTTTACGTTAAATATTTCAAAATAATAATATTAATAAAACATATTTAAGATAAATGAACAATATAATATTTAATAATATAAGTGTACCGATATAAAACAATATTAAATGAATAATACAAAATAAATTAACAATAGAAATAAACAATATTTATATAAACGATGATTAGTACACAAGCAAACAGTAAT
Organism: Agrypnia vestita; assembly: GCA_016648135.1. Taxonomy (NCBI): domain Eukaryota; kingdom Metazoa; phylum Arthropoda; class Insecta; order Trichoptera; family Phryganeidae; genus Agrypnia; species Agrypnia vestita. Next base: position 21,546 of record JADDOH010019163.1, read on the forward strand.
AATTAGAAACCCTTAAAAAATTAATATTCATAACTTTATACTACATAAAAATGTACACTAAGTCTATGAGATAGGTACCCTTTAATTTAAATTATCTCTACAGGCAACGGCTTTTATTTTATTTTGTATTTTTTTTTATTTCATTTAGTTCACCCTAGTCTTGAATCCAGACAATGTCTATAATCTTATTTATTAAATTATTGATTTTTTTTATTTAGGCCAGGTTTAATAAAAGCTCTACAAAAACATTTAGGTATGTAATGCATTTCGCAGATATTAGTAACGGTGTCGGCGGCGGTCCAGCTGGCTGGTCACGCTCAGTTGACACGTTTGGCCATGTTGTGGCCAGTTTTCTGGGAAGCTAACCAAATTCATAATTCCTATAGTCCACACAAACCAAAATGAGAGTAGACGTTCCGCTCGGTGATCACCAAGAGATGAGAGTTTTAGTTTGTTTTACGAAAATTCTAAATTTTGCTTAATGCAAATAAACATTCAGGAATTGGTAAGCAGTATAAAATAATTTAATATAACGAAGTTTTATTTTATGACTGTTTTATTCTGTTACAATGTTTCCCTACATGTGTATATATCTGTCTTGCCATATTTTGGTAATATTTGCAGCCTACGACATCTCTTGTTATCTGACATCTCAAAAATCTCTTACACGGGTGATAATTTTTAAATTATCTATATTTATAATATATAATAATAACATATGTAATTTTTAATAAAATTATAATATATAATAATAAAAAAATAATAAAATAATAATAATAAAATATCTATATATAAAATAAAAATATATTTAAATTAAAGTTATGTTTTCGGAGAAATATATTATTGTTTATTTTTTTTCATAATCAAACTTGACGATCTTTTATTGCAAAGACGCCACAAGAATAGGGGCGACCACAAAATACAGATAAAATAAATCAGATATTTGGAAATGGGGTTCTAAGGAAGGGCATAAATACTGTTTAATCAGAAGTACTGGAGTACCAAGACAATTTTTTTTTCTATTATTACACTTTCGGTCAAACGATGTGATGTGATAAAAATCTAGAATCAATTGCCCGGATTAGGATGTTCTCAACTCCAAAGAACCCCTGGCCGAAATTAGACATTCTGTTAAGTATTTTGCCACATCGTTGTAACCGTGAAATGTTTTCTATTTCATTTTCTCAACAGGTGAATGTCATCAGCGGCCAGCAGTACCTCCACCCAATACTGCCCTGCGAGTTCTTGGACTCTCCGGAATTCGAATCCTGTCGGGCTACTGTGGATGAAAAGTTCAAGGTAAGTCTACATTTCAGCACCTGCAATCTTTAAACGAAAGCGACTGGTGTTGGGACCTTACCTGACAGCTGTAGCTGTGCAGTCATCACGATACGTGATGACTGCACACGGTATGAACGCCAAGTGGTACTTGCTATTCAGTCAAAAAAGGACCAATTGAAAAAAGACGCAAAGTATTTTTCCATTACACATTTTTCATAATAAACCATAAATATTTTTTATAACTGTTTTTAAAATATTAGATATATACCTTCAACGAGAAACGCGTGAATAGTTGTTGTTTTATTAATATTGAATACTTATAATTCAGGTTTAATGTTTAGATAATAATAACTTGAAGATTCTGAGTGGCCGTGAAAACCTAAGAACATTCTTACTTTTAATTGTTTTATTTTATTTTATTTTATTAAAATTCCTTTCAGATCATTTTTTTCACTTACTGTCTTACTGTTACTGTCATCTTTTTAAATACTTTTAATTGTTTTATTTTATTTTATTTTATTAATATCCTATTCAGATCATTTTTTTCACTTACTGTCTTACTGTTACTGTCATCTTTTTAAATACTTTTAATTGTTTTATTTTATTTTATTTTATTAATATCCTATTCAGATCTTTTTTTTCACTACTGTCTTACTGTTACTGTCATCTTTTTAAATACTTTTAATTGTTTTATTTTATTTTATTTTATTAATATCCTATTCAGATCTTTTTTTTTCCTTTGTCTATAATATAATTAATTAACACCATTATTAAATTGTAAACATTTAATTATTACTATTACTTAATTTTAATTGGCAATAAGATTTATTCACAAATGTTATATAAATAATAAATATTCTTGAACATTATACTACTGGAAGAGCACTGTCTGCTATAATACAGTAAATTACTAGTGTAGCAGGCAGGGCGTCAAATCAATTTAGTGTTTACTTGCTGCCAAGACACTCAACAACAACAACTCAACAACAATGTGTAACATTTTTTGTGATGAATGTTAGCAGATTATAAATAAATCTAAAAAATCTAAATCTAATGTGACTAAACTAAATAGTAATATAACATAACATAAAACAATAAAAGGCTCAGTCGAGTACGAGCCCATGAAATATTATTTAACAAGTTCAGTGAAAAATTATTGAACTCATAAATAATGATAAATAATTTTTTTCGTCCTCAAAATCGATTTTATTTGTTTACAAGCTGTCCCTACCCGGGATTCCTAGATTATAATTTAGTTTAAAATGGGTTTTGGGGGAAGGCTTCCCATAGTTTTGCACAGTTTATAAATAATGACGATGTTCCCATTTTGATCCAGGCAGGAAGGAGGTGGATGGGATGTCCGGGAGGGCGATATGGAGTGATTTTGGTTCTGATCTGTACAATTGTATTCTATTTTCGGAACAACACTATATGATAGATACCATGATAATCATGACTGAATCAGGTATAAAGAAAAATTTTATAAAAATCATTTTAAAATTTTCTGCCATTATTAATTATATACATTGTGGAAAAATGTAGGAGCATTTTTCCACAATGTATATAAGTATAATTTTTATTTAATCTTTGTACAATACACACAATATTTTCGTTGCATATTACTGCTCCTCATTATTAATTATACCCGATGATGAGAGGGACTACTTAACTCCTCTCGAAACTATAGTAGTAATATATAACCCAAATATTTTGTATACTGATAAATTTAATTTAAAAAAATATTTTAAGTATAAACAAGTAGTTATGAAGGTATTACTTGGATGTAAAGTCAATAAGAAACTTAAATACGCAATCGTATTCCTATACGAATGAAGATCTTCATGTATAAAAGTCAACGGATCATTCACAATATGGTTTGATATTGCAAAATATGTTGGAAGAGGACCATGCACAAGGATAATTGTGTGAAAAAACTGGAACGTTCAAGTAAAGGAAAATTGTTATTAGAAACTTTTTATTGTATGCAGATGCTGTAGTGTTAATAAGGAAAATAGTAAACGAGATTTACAGTCTTGTAACTAGGATCAATGTATGCTAGGAACATAAATAACGGGTGAAATATTAGTATGTGATAAACGTTTGGCACAAGTCGAAAAGATTGTTTATTTGGGAATTCTATTTGTTATAAAGACTGAGAAATGCAGGGCGGAAGCTGTTTTGATTACAATCATTTCTAATGGAAACGTTTAGGTTAGGCTAGGTTAGGTTAGGTTAGACTATTGTACAACACGAATGAGTGAAGCCCGGAGCTGAAAATTATGAACAATTTGTAAGTGCACTTAGAACTGAGCTTACTTAACACAGTGAATACGATTGACAAAAAATATAATATCGTTGTATGGTGCAATACGATGATTGCCTCATTTCTAGAGAATGTTCTGAATGTAAAGAGAAAGACAATACTAATTTTTGCATACATAGTACACCCACACCCCCTTGGCGCCGTCTCTGGCATGGAATGCTTTCAAATTAAATACGAGGTGCCTATAACACTCTATGTAGCACCTTTACAGCCGGCTGAATAGACTAATGTTTATGATGTCAGTCCTAGCCATATATGTACATTAATTTAAGTGCTTTTTACGATCAGTGGCGGCTCTTTTAAGAATTCGCTAGAGCATGTTAAATTCAATAATATTTCGTTTATTTATGAACGCCCTTACGGACCTTAACATTGAATATCTATAAACATAGGCATATAATTTACAAGACCTTATCGATAAAATATTGACAGAAAAAATAAAAAGCAGGTTGAATAACTTCACAATCATACAGCATCTGAGCTCGTTCCCATGCCTATAAATTATAATTCAAGCCACGTTACCACAATAATTTGATATTTTTATAAATATGGTACGATATTAATTCAGTCAGACAAGGAAGTCCAACCTTTCATTTAATATTCTGTACAAAAATATTGAATTATCTCAAAGTTCTTCTATCGACAAGAAAGCTCGATAAAAGATTCTAATTCATTTGTTCAACGGACATACATAGATATTTGATGTTGATGAATCTTGAAAAATCATGTTGAACTCTTTCTGAACTTTATAAAACGGGTACCAAATTATCGAATGACATTCTAAGCTGCTACAATATTTAAACAAAATGAAAACATAAAAAAGTAATCCATAAAAACCAAGTTTTTATTATACTCCCTTTCTTTGTAAAATATAACAACAACTAAAGACGAATTAAAACATATAACATAACACTAAACTTACAGTAATTTAATATATTTCTAAAATGTTAGATGTTTTGAGCTTTGATAAGATTCAATTTAGATTTTCGACATTCGTAGTGAAGTACCTATTATGCATACCGACGGAGTAATTCAAATTTAGAAAATATTCCGCGACGTTATCGGGCCGCCGTAATCAAACTTTTCTAATGATTCCAATTTGAAAAAAACAACAAAATTTCTAAAAATCCGAAATTATACTATAATTATTAATTTTTTTAACGAAAATTTCCGAGTCTGCCACGAGCCACGAGTCTGCTTGCCAAGTTTCAGCTTGATTGGATTACGGAAAAAGGATCAAAAATCTATCCAAAGTTTTTGTTGACGGCAAGCAAGCAGACGCCACGAGTTAATATAAAGGGAGTTGATTATACATACACTCATTTAGCTCGTTAGTAAATATATAGAATATGCAGTAATGTGAGGTTAAATATATAGAATGAAAGGTAATACTTTATTTTTAAAAAATTATACTAATTTTTGTATTCCACCCATATGCCCTGACTGGTTCTTCCCTTCAGGTGCAAGCACCGACCGCCACTGTGCTGGGTGCAGCCATGCTGGGAGTAGGTACAGGACACGCGCGTTCTTTCCTTGGATAAAATAAACCTTCTAAGACTACGTGGCCGGTAATAATGGTTTCAAACATTAGTAAAGACAGTGTTGATGCCCTCGAGCCCAGGGGGTGTAATTTAAAATGTAAGAAAGTAATTTGTTTTCCTCTACTGGTTAGGGTGAATTTAGTGGTATTATTTTTCTTAGTAGGTTGGTTACTTCACTTTAACGTACTCATACATCGTTTTTTACTACTCGTGCCTCATCCGTTCAACGAAGGGATGAGGCACGAGTGGTAAAAAACCCGGAAAAGCTGTAGAATACTCTAAAACCTATGCCATATAGCCATGGTGCTCTTCTTATTATCATTCTCCCTAATGTGAGATGCACGATCTGATTCATCTCTGAATGACAGTGATCTTAATATTTCGTATTTTTGGAATGAAGTTCCTTAACGCGGCTTGCGATAGGAGTTGACTGTTAGAAGTCGTCTCGTAAGGAAAAACCATTATGCTCCCTCCATGCGACTTTCTCTCTCTTTCTATTATATACGACTTTGTTTCTATTATATATATACACAGTTTGTGTTTTTGTTTGTGTGTGTACATGCCAGTATCAAGATTCGAGTAGACGAGCATCGTGCGCGACAGGTTGTATAACCTCAATACTGAAATCGTGGAAATTTTATTAAAACTTATTTTTTATTTATTATTTTTTTTTTTTTTTAAATAGAGATGTGAACACGGAATACATGTCACATCAATATTCTTACTATTTTCAAACTAAGCTAAACGCTTGTGCTATGAAAATAGGACTAACTTGCTAGTCTGGGCTGAGATTC
>JADDOH010019164.1:0-15779 GCA_016648135.1 Agrypnia vestita
AAATACGTTTTTACTTGAAGTGACTCAGTTTTAAACGATTTTTTTTTAAATCCTCTACTATACAAAAAGACTTTTGTAAAAAGTACGTTTTGTATATATACTAGAGAATATAATTATGTAAGAATAAATACTTTAACTACATTTTAAATGTGTCCTAAATATATGCGAGGGGGGACATACTTCCGCTGTGACCAAATCTCCTCACCTAAAGAAGGGGGTTAGTTCATCTCTGTACAATTTTATACTCTAAGGTATAAATGGAAGTGACCTATTGGATCATTGTAATCAGATATTTGAATAATATATTGCTAGGATACATCTTCGTACTGTAGATAGAACTGTTTATTCTGATTGTCCTATGCGTATTTATGTAATTACTCCCTTTCTTTTAATTCGTAGCGTCTGCGGTTTGTTGTCTGCCGGATTTTTTTTGGATCGATTTTTAACCCTTTTCCCGTGATCCAATCGAGCTCAAACTTTGCAAGCAGACTCGTGGCGACGATAAAATCATCTAACAAATTTTTTAAATAATTATTGTATAATTTTTGGTTTTTGGTTTGTATTGGAATCAATACAAATGAGTAATGACCCCGACGCATACTACAGCAGGCACGAAACCTGATTCAATGAGAAAGGGAGTATAATGAAAGCTTGGTTTTTATGGGTTAGTTTTTTCCTTTGACTTTATCATTATTTTAATATAAATGCCAAGTCACCATGACGCACAACGCCAAGCAGATAATTAAAATTTTATTGGAAAAATATTCTCGTACTTAGTACGCTTTACGCATTTTCATAGATCGCTTCCCGGCAAGTGGCAGACAATAATAACCGAAACATTCCTCCTTTCATCCTCCACCTCGCGTTAAACCGACTCCGCGGGATAATAAATCATCAAAGTTTTAATAATAAAGAGATTTCTAAACAAATAATAAAATGCCGGCCGAGGAGGCTCTGACGTCTGCGCCGTGGGATTTTGATTAAAAATGCCCCATCACCGTGTTCCCATTAAAAAAGAAAGGGGATAAAAATAAATAACCTTCGCGCAGGGACGCGCGGTGGATACACGCAATCAGCGGTGACTTAACAGGCAGATTTATTATATTCATTCCTTGTAAACAAATCAATCATCGTTAGATTAATATTCGGTACGATTCCGGCTTGGCCAGTGTTGTAAATAGACTGGCGCAACGTGCGGACGATCAGTCAACGTATGGAGTAGTGATGTGATGGGCAATGAATTACTAACACATTATATACCAACATAGGTTGACGAATCGGCGCTGGCGAATGCCGAATTCAATCAACTTGATTAATCCGAGGGAAACCTGTTAAAATGTATAACATTTGATTCAATATAACACCTCTAAACTTTCGATCATTGTGTGCGCTAAATGATTTTGTGCAATTTTATGGTCCAATGCTATAATTTGTGTATTGGGAGAGAAGTAGTAGGCAGGAGTAACACGAGTAACACTAAAATATAGTATAATTAATAGAAATAAACTTTGTTTTAACCAATTTTTTATTGAAAATATCAACATGTTTCAGAGCCCCTTCGTCAGGATACAATGGTGTACTAATAAAATAAAATTTAAAAATCGTAGTAGGCAGGAGTAACACTAAAATATAGTATAATTAATAGAAATAAACTTCGTTTTCACCAATTTTTTATTGAAAACATCAACATGTTTCAGAGCCCCTTCGTCAGGATACAATGGTATACTAATAAAATTAAATTTAAAAATCGAAGTATAGATAATCAAAATATAAAAAAGTTATATATGGAAAATGAATAATAATAAAGTACCTACTTAACATGAAAATAAATTTAAAAGATAACTAAAATATATGATTAAAATTTCACGCATTCGTGGTAGTCTGGGTGTCACGGACATAAACAATAAGCCGGAACGTAACGACAGCCGAGATGGTACGGGCACGTAAGACGGAGACCACCAGACCACACGGCAAAGCAAGTCATGTCTATGGAGCTTATTCAATAGTCATCTAGAGTAAGACCAAAAGACTCCAGGATGACCCAATGGTCCAAAACCCAGCAGATAAACAGCCTAGATCTAGCGACACCCAGAACCGAAGAAGATACAGATACATAAGGTAAATTAGTACATAAGAAGATTATCTTTTTAAATTCCGTCCGTTTACTAAGCACGCGGAAGTTTTTTAATCATGACCTGATTATATTTATACAAATTTTTAACTCCATAGGTTTGCTTACACTAGCCATTACATTTCAGTAAGATTCTCGTTGCTACATAATGTGGAAAATATTAATTATGTCATCCACAAATGGGAGAAATTTATACAATTGAATTTAGACATCCAATTTAAACCTTTAATCATGGTTTTGGTGGGATGCAGTCAACTTACCGGACGACATATTTAATATTAAATTGTGATGTTATGTAATGCAACAGTATAAAAAGCAGTAACATTTCTATAGATATTTGGTTTACAAGTTTTTCTGTACCCTGGAATCAAATGCGATACTCACTACTATATGACATCAATTTATTTTTAAAATCAACAAAAACTCAAGTCGACAGACTTCAGTCAGTGATGAATGATGCGGCGAGGCTATATTTAAAGCACCATAGTTCTCGCGAATATCCTCAATGCTGAAGCAACTACATTGGCTTCTCCTGCCAGAGCGGATAAATTTCAAAATCTCTCTGATGATGTACAAAAGTCTTCAAAGAAAAGCAACAAAATATTTGATCGACCTCTGTATCTGAGACAATATCACTGGAATACGACTCACACTGCGGTCAGTGAATGGAGCCCACCACATTCCCAGGACTGTTATATGAGCCGAAGGCTTCCATATCAGTCCTACTCTTACGTGGCCAGGTTGACAATTTTTTCTCTAAAGGCCTTCCCGTACCTTCCCGTAAGGCCGTGTAGAGGGTGGACACCGTAAGGTTCAGGCCGCAAAATCCATTCACTGTACAACACAGTGGTTAGCTAAATCGGAGGCACTCTGCAGGCTGGTAGTACCAAGGAGACCTAGAGCCACCAAGTTTTCGGAACGTGCTTTCAGCTTTGTGTTGTGTTGCAATCTACGGAGAACCAGGAACTCTTCAAGAAGAGCCTAAAAACTCATTTTTTCGGTATGTCGCACCTGTAAAGCGCCCTTGAAGCTCTTACGCAAAAACGACGCTATATAAATTAACATAACAACATAACAAATTCTACGTACAATATTTTCTTTAAAAAATACATTTATTATCATCATCTCCTTATCCAAGGAGGGATAAGGGTCCAAAGACTTGACAAGGCGCTTTCGTGTTCTTCTGTTTTAGGTCGTTTGGTACTAGTTGACCAATTAAAATCCAATCTGTTTTCCTACAATATTTTTGCTAACGGTCCCAGTTTAGTCTGGGGCGGCTGTCACGTGCAAGAAAGATAGATTTTGGTAATCGCTTTTCCAAGCAACCTTAATTACTTCCTTTCTATGTACAGAAGTGCGGCGCCATTTAGATGGTGTCAGTTACTTCGGTATTGCTCACTTGGTCTAATAATACCATTCCTCTTAAGACAACTCATTTCGGTATGCTGGATTCTTAATCTCAATCTCTCCGCAATAATCCATATTTGGAGACTATACAATAATGTGGGCCTACATACAAATTTTAAAAGTCTGATCTTGAAGCTTAACTGAATATACCAACACAACGATTCTTATTTCATTATGTTTGAGCTGTAATAGAAAAGGTAGTTTTTTATTATTATTATAGTACGTCATTATCATTATTCTTATTATTATTATAAAAATATATTAATTTTTTCCTGACTGTACCTTGATCGGTCGAGGTGATGATCGAACGTGGTTACATCACTCGTCGTGTATATCCTGGTTGTATTGTTTTGCGACAAATCGTTTCGCCCCTGGACAAAAATATGTACTTGTAAAAAATATAACTAGCAAAAAGACAATGTCTTAATCGATTAATCAAATTGCGTCCCTTTGTTTTTGCGTTTGCCGATATCCGAGCAGGCTTCGTTAGAAAATAATTATTGGCAATTTTATCGCGTTATATCCATATTTTGAATTCATATTTTGTCTGTGGAAATCTTTTTATAATATTCCTCCATGTTAATATCTCACACAAAAGGTTTCCAATAAATCTGAAATATGACAATCGTAAAATATACGCGGATATTAGATAGGTACATTATGTTATATTATTTAAATACGAGTAATTCTCGATTTACGAACGAGTTCTTTTCAATGACTGTGTTCGTTATACGTTCTGTTCATTATATATCACGCAATCCTGAGCTTGTTCAATACGTGTCTTATAAGTTTAGTGTCTTATTAGTTTAAAGGGTTCAGTTTATGTACAAAATATCGAATGGTAATTCCAGCAACATGAACCTTTTCATCCAATTGAGAAATGATGTTGATAATACTATATTTAACTTAATGGAATTAAAATATAGATTTTTGTGATTTTTTTTTGCCTGTCAATAATGGACTAAGAAATAGATTATTTATGTTTACATATATTAGCATGGAACGAATGTGGCCTATGCCGCCTGTGACGTCATTTGACCTAGTCGAGATCGTCGCATTACAGATATTAAGGCAACACGAGCCGCGTCGGCTAGGTCAAGTAACGTCACTTGCTGGATAGTCTTATGCGACTAAATTATTTCAGCAATATTAAAGTCTCGTTGAGATATTTTAATAATTTTTTCACATCTTTATCCCATTTAACTCAAGTTCTCATTTCCATTCAGTGAAAAAATAGTAATCTTCTCCATTGTGTCAAAATGCGTACCCAGTTGACACATAAATTAAATAAAAATCAAAACATATTTTTAGAATACAAATAACGTCCTTCACTGAATGAACTATTGTTTTTTTAATAACACTTGTTGCATTATATGTAGCATCTGTTTGTATGAATGTTTGTAAGCCGAATTCCCTATATATATCTACATATTTCGTTGAGTATTAGAATATAAATATTGCATAAAAATCGCCCCCGGGTGGACTCGAACCACCAACCTTTCGGTTAACAGCCGAACGCGCTAGCCGATTGCGCCACGGAGGCTGTACACTAGGATTTCGTATCTAATCTATGCTTTTAAAATTAGTTCAGTGTACGAACAATCAATTTCATCTACTCTGATAGTGAATCAAAGCGCTTCTTCGTGGTGAGTAATAATCCGCACACGACTCACGACGTAGTTACTTCATACAATTTTAAATGCGCTTTTTGTTTAAGTCGTCGTTCGTGTAGCCTCCGTGGCGCAATCGGCTAGCGCGTTCGGCTGTTAACCGAAAGGTTGGTGGTTCGAGTCCACCCGGGGGCGATTTTTTATAATGTCTGTAACAATAGCTAAGTTTTTATAGTGTCTGTAACAATAGATTATATTAAATTATTAATAAAAAAAGTTTTCTTCTCTAACGTGAAAAACTAACATTATTTTTACTTCAAATAATGATGACACAATCGATTGTGTCATCGGCTTTAATAACGTCATCGAAATCTATGGAAGAATATTTTGATATATTTTATGATATTAGATCAATTTTCTCGATGTTTAATAAAGCAAAAATACCCTCCAAATATTCTCTAATTAAGAATCCAAATAAAAGGAAATAAGCTTCCCGAATAGTATTTATGTTGTTTCGGTCTTGACCAATTATATTGCCTATTTCTTACTTTGTTTGAGTTGCAATGAAAAAGTTTGTTTTGATGAAAAAATATTATTAGTAAATTTATTATTTGTATATTTTTAATTAATTCGACAAATTTCAATCTGAAGATTAATTGAATTAAAATTGATAGCAGTTTACAAATTGCTATTTTTATTACTGTTAATAAATTCGTATTTGAAAAAACGTTATTTATTAAATTAATTTACTTGTATGATATAGAGCATGCATGTACAATTAATAATTCAGTTATGTTTACGTACATAGTATATTTACCCATGCACTAATAACATACACAACATAACATCACATTAAAGTTGCAAATTATCAAACAAAATAATTTTATTGTCTGTCCGTCAGTCCATCCGTTCGTCTGTCTCTCTGTCTATCCCCGTAACGTCCGTAATTTCGAATTCACGGCTAAAAAAACAAACAAACGGTACTTGAACCCCGGGCCAGCAAATCCGAAGGCGGCAACGATAGTGATGTTTCTATCACCGAGCCAAAATAACAGTATTATTTTATATCAAAAAATTACAGTTCAAATTATATGTCAATAAACTTGAAAATATGAAGTGCTTTTTTTCAAACGGTCACTTGTACCTAATTTTTTTTAAAGTTTAATTCTTTCTTCACTCAAACAAGAAGAAAGCGTTCCGTGTTTTTGATCTGGCTTTGTGGCTGTGAAAAACTTATTTTCTTATTTTGGGTCATTTTTAATAAAAGTATGTGTCTATTTATCATACGATATGTAGGTAATATTTTTAAATAGTTTGGTAGAACTTATCATTTGCTTTCTATACAGTTACATTCTTGAACAGTCTCGAAATAGCTTAGTCAGAATAGGTACTCTTTGTACAGAAACGAGATGGTTGATCGGAAAAAATTACACGTAATCGATGATTTTACAGCACTTTACTTCACCTTTTACATTCAAATTGGAACATACTACACGGTTCTACACGAATCTTGAGACGACCGGACTATAATCGAAATTTCTCGAAACGTCGCGAAAGACATTTTGCTATAAAAGGCCGACTTTAAGTGACGTTCTATCAGAGCGATACTAGCAACAGTATAACAGCGAGCGCAGTATAACCAGCGCGTATATATCAGCGATAGTAAATAGAGGAAGTTCTTACCAGCGGGCGAGAAGTTTTTCTAAGTGCGATTTTTTAAAAAAAATTTTTTTTTAGAAAGTGATCGAATCAATAAAAACAGCGTGAATTAATGTGAATTCATGTACAGAGAGCTTGGGACTTGGAGTATATACAAACTAGATTGTAACAAGATTGTATATACTTTAAGCCTTGGGTGCCTTAAAAATGTTGCACAGATCGTCTTTTTACCTTATTATTCAAGTTTCACCATATTTCCCAGTCCCAGAATTTTGCGTAGCACGCTTCTCTCAAATATGTTCAGCATGTACGCAGATATTGCTGACATTGTTCATGTTTCGCATCCGTATGTCACTACTGTTAGTTAACCTAACTTAATTAGTTAGTAACATTTAGTATATTTAAATTTAAGAACAGTGTTCCGTTTTAATTCGTATTCAGTGACTTTTTATGTAGTAAATAAAAGTCTTAAGTATTTTCATTTGCCTCCCATTGCCATAGTATATATTTTAAGTCACGCATTTCAAAACTTCTTCATACATAAATAACCTTCGTCAAGAGCGATCCGACATCTGAAAGACTTCGGATTATTTTTTAACAAGTCTGTTGAAAATAATTGCGATAGTGCGTCATACCGGTCCATTCCCATCACGCCGGTCCTCCGAGGGGTCTGCACCGGACCGGGCACTCCTGGAATGATAAGACGGACACGGGCCCTCGACTCGAGCCGTCGCGGTAGTCTGGAAGACAGGGATGATTGATTAGCCGGGAATGGCGGCCACAGAATATCCCACAGAGATTGCCGCTGAGCGATGAATTGTTTTAAATTTTTTCTTCCAAACAGAAAAATTGATAACGAACAGTGATTTATAGCGTGTTCATTTTACTACTTAAATCTTCTACGAAAATAATTTTGGACGTCTTTTGGGTCGACCGTAGTGAACGAATACGAATGATTTAAACTTTATTTTTTTGCGTGGTATCTTCATTTTATTTTTGGCTTGAGCATGTTCGGCGAATGATCGAGGTATGAATGGTAAGAAGATGTGACGAAGTGTTGACGGTGCCAGAAAGAGAAGACGGCTGCAAAAGTCTTGGCATGACCAGATTAATCAGATAGGAGATGGTCTTGTAAGAAGTCTCATCATTTTATTTATTTGTTTGGAAATATAACAGATACACCTCAGTGATATATAAGAGTATAAATAAACAGTATCCAACAAGTTAACTTATATTCTAGCATATTTCACACAGACAATAATTTTTAATGATACATAATAATAATAATAAAAGTAAATAAATAATTATAAATAAATGGATTTAAAATAGTAAATAAAACGTATTAAAAAACTTCATTTTAATCTAGTTTTACAGAGTATTTTCATATTTAAATATTAATTAAATTTTGCGACGCACGATAATTAGCGAACCTGCATGCGAAGATGTATAAATAAAAGAGTGTGGCGCTCCACCCTCTCTGCCTACCTTCACGGGGAGATGGTATGATGATAAATTAGTTAGTTATTTACCTCTCTGCCTATCCCCACGGGGAAACGGCGTGATGGTAAGTTAGTTAGTTGGTTAGTTAGTTTTGAATTTTCCTCCTCCATTCTCCGGTTAGAATATTTCGTATTGTGTATTGCGCAATACTTTGTTTTCTGTAATATTCTCCTCAACGGAGTGCTTCAGCGATTTTCATAGAACATTTTCATCACAAATTTCTTAAATTAATTTTTCCACAGTATTTTACAATATTCGGTTGTTCCGCGATCATGTCATAGCGAGCAAGTTTTAGGTGCTCATCAAGCACGCACGCTTCTCTCGGCCCGCGCATCCGTCATCGTATGTCACACACGCATACAAGCAGATATGCCAATTCACACCTACACACATTATAATTATACTTATTATTTTATAAATTATTTATTACAAGGGAATTAGTGAGTATAAATAGCCTACCGGAAGATGTGAGGAAGCTGAGCAGGATCGACATGTTCAAGCAAGAATGTGAATGGCACATAGCCATGGATGTATAAAGAGAAATATTATTTAATAAGTGTACATATATATACAAGGTTTATAATATTAGGTAATGATAAACAATAATGATAAAATGCTAAAACTCGGCTAATTATAAAAAATTATTTTGTATCTAAATTATATTATTATTATTTTCCTATATTGTATCATGTAAAAAATGTTATCCATAAACCTTTTCAGGTTTCTATTATATTTTTATATAAAAAAAACTATGTATCATTAACTAAATAAAGATATATAAATAAATAAAATAACCTGGTTTCATGCGTTAAAGTGAAAAACTAAACTTTAGACACTGATAGAGCGATCGGTTTAAAGGATATTTTATTAGTTTAATCATTAAATTCTATGACGGCAACTTGATTTTATCTTGTTGCTTATGGATATCTTGTCTCATTTGTTCCCAGATATTTAAACTGTTCTACCGATCTAAAAGGTTGACCTCCTGTGTAGTGTATCAATTTAAATTTCAAATGAAGGATTCTGTCAGAATAATAATTGATTATTTTTTAATGTGTATTTTTCCGCTTCACGGGTGTCCAATAAATTGTAATTCGAAAAAACATTTTTAAGTCGTCCTGTGATTCATTTGAAAAGTATTTAAATTGATGTTTTCTAAGCATCCTCATCAGATATCCGAAGAGGTTTTGGAATCATTTGGCATTACGGGCGGGTTAATAATAAGGGCAAATGTAGCAGCCGTTTTATCGAATATTGTCAGGATTGGAGGCGAAGCCGCGGAGATGCAATATTGCGCAGACCGCGTCGCATAAAATCTGTAGTGGATGGGAGCAGAACATGTATGCGGCTGGAGATGAGCGGTGTTTGTGAATAAAAGTTGCCGAAACGTTATGTTTTTGCTGAAAATTTATAAGTATTTTATTAAACATTAAATATTGTCACGTGCCATAGCTTAATACACGTTTTATTAATTAATGATTAATTTGATATTTTTGTTTTTCTATTGTGTTTCAATATTATACATATTCCTTTGTTTCTATTATGTTTGTATTATTTGTAGTTTCTTTAGCATACCTTCCTTTTCTTCCTAAGCTATCTTTCCAGTGCTGGATGTAGGCCCTTTGTAATGCTCTCCAATATTCTCTTCTTTGGGCTTTTCTCATCCACCCATTACCCGCCTCTTCCTCATTTCGTGTCTCATCTCCACCGCAGAACTATGGGTGTCCATCTATCTATTCCTTATGGCAACATGATCTGCCCATTTCCGTTTTAATTTAACATGATCTGTCATAGATAATGTGATCTGATTAATAATCTCGGACTTAAGCCAAGCATTTGTATCTCCATAGATGAATGTGTACATCTTAGTTTATGTATGGTCCTCGCAGTTAGCTTAATGATTTCCAGACCATACGTAAGAATAAGGAGATACATGTTTCAAACACGTTTCTTTTTAAATTCATGGGAATATATTAATTTTTCAGGACATGATTAAGTTTCCTAAGTGATATACTAAAACAAATATCAATGTGAGGGATAATCATAGTATTGTTTCATAGCAATCAAAAGTTCCATTTATTGTCAAATTTATAAGAAGAGTGATCAAAGACTCATCTGTGTACACGCACCCTTAGAACCAATGTTCCTCGATGGCACTGCGCATCGTTAGGAAGCCTCCCCCACCCATTGGAGAGGGCTTGTAGGCCTGCTGCTAATTAGCAGGCCTATAATTAATTGACAAAGGCATGCCACCTCCTGACCTCCGTGGGAATAACCGGTTACTCTGTTTTACTGGTTAATTAAACTGTTTCACAGTAATAAGCTGCGACTTCAAACTGATTAAGATACTAAGCTCGTGAAACTGGCGAGCAATATCTAACTGGCAGATCAGTTGTTAACTGTCAGCAATTCAGAAAGTTTATACGAATTTAGTAACAGCCTTCTACCTTCTAAAATAAGGCTGTATTATATAATATTGGTACATATACGAATTAACCCAAGGAGGCCTTTTTGACTATAATTTTGATTGTTTTGAAAGATATCTCCATACAGTAAATGAGTTGTAAACACTACTGAAGTGTATTACGCAGATATTTGAACATTAGGTATTTAATTTAGAATGTTCACATGTAGCATTTGACGAAAATAATTATATAAAGTGAGCAAAAAATCCAAATTGATATAAAATCATTTATTTTCGTTTCCATGGCTTCGTAATGTCAATTGCAAATCAGTCAATGTCAGCGTGGGCTATCTGTGCATATTGGTAAATTGAGATTCAACTGTTGTCTGTTACCAATGATTTCCACTCAAATTGAAAAAAAACAATTAGCAATCATTGATACAATCAGATGCAAATCTGTGCAAACGATAGAAATAACCACTTTTGATGTTTATAGCGTTAACTTTGTGGTTGAACTTATATATTAATTTTTAAAAAAAACAAAACTAATATTGTATAAACCATATTGTCTTAGATATCACTGTATCTTCGTCAGGACGGACGCACAATAACTGTTATTGTGCGTCTGTCCTAACGAAGATACAGTGATATCGAGACCGGTAGACGTTTTAAAACAAACATTGTGGTTTATACAGAGTTTGTTAGTTTTTTGAAATAAAGTATACCTATTCCATTCCATAAATAAACATATATTTTTTAAACTGCATCTATTTTATTTAGTTCAATTAAATATTTTATTTGTACTGTTTAATGAGCTAAACGTAACAAAATTTATAAAACTGGGAAGACTTCGGTGGCTGGGTCTTTTGGAGAGAATGACCTAGTATCAAGCATCAAAGTCCTGCTGAACACAAGGCCGATAGGGCGAAAGAGCTTAGGAAGGCCAAAATTAAGATGTAGCGACAACGTCCTCAAAGACATACCTATCTGCCTTGGAGCTTCTGAACTGGAGAGATGAGTGACACAAAACCGAGATGAGTGGAGGAAGACTCTTGAGGAGGCCATGACCCACCAGGGGTTGTAGAGCCAAGAGTGGTGGTGATGATGACTTTTTACATAATGGAGACTGAATTACACAGACTTTAAAGAGTTCAGGTTATTATTACGGTCGTTAGTCATATTTAACTTTAAATGGTTACGGATATTTTATACGAACCGTATGTTTTTCTGAGAAACGATTCTCGACGTTTCGTTGAAGTCATATTCGACGTCCGCGGGTACAGGTCGTTCTTCTGATGATATTGAATACGACTTCAACGAAACGTCGAGAATCATTTCCCGGAAAAACATACGGTTCGTATAAAATATCCGTAATCATTTACAGTTAAATACATTTACTTTGATTATATTACACTGCTAATTCCATCCTAAAACACGAGCAATTTTGCGTTCTAAGAGAGGTAGCACTTAAAATATTTTGTTGTTACGTCTATTAATATGTTTCACCTACTTCAACATCACACTAAATAACTAAAAACATCTAAAAAAAATGGTTTTGACCGTCACTTGTTTCCACTTCGTAAGGGCATATAGAAAAAAAGACTAAACTCACTGTTGTGGTTATATACCTATATAGATTTTTGGTATCCTGATGCACAGTGTGTTGCGATTTCTATAGAGTTGTTAGTAAAACTGTAAGCAATGTACATTGTTTCCTCGCGTTGGTTATGGTTAACATAACAAAGACTATTTGCGGTGTTTCAGGACTGGTCCCATAAATTTTCATTGACTGTGCGATGGTTTGGTAGAATAAAATAGAGTAATAAAATAGTAGAGAGATGCGCATGGATCAAGATGTTCAAGGAAAGGTAGGTAGGTATAATGATTGAAATTAATTCACATTCCTAGTATATACAGTATGGCCGGCTTATCAGAGAGTTCTATGAAATAGTACGCGCTATTTATTATCTATTTTATAAGAATATATCAGTAGATTATGCTAAATGACAACGTTGCTCATAGCTTCTCGGAATATTTTACATTTCTGATTACAAAATTAACTAAAAACCGATTGTATTTACTGGTAATATGTAACAGTATTTATAACCGGTATTATTCGCGTTCTATATAGCATCATGTATGAAGATGGTTAGACAATATGATACATGTAACATTTGACAGCTGACAGCTGATTTGTGCTCAGTTTGTCAATAGACTTACGCTCGAATAACGCTTGTAAACTGTGGCGCGGAAATCATATTTAACAGAGGCTTGCAGTGAGAACATTGAAGTATGGCTTTTACGTAACCATAAATATATTAAAAAAAAAATCGAAATATATATCTCGTAATATTCCTATCGCAATTATTATCATTCTAGATGTAACCCGTTAAAAATGACGGTACTTTTACATGTCGGTTCCTAAGGAAAAAAATACTATAAGGAAGTAACGGACGGACAGACAGTGAAATTATTAATTTTAATATACTATAACGAGATAGTAATCGGATAGATATACCTACACGTAATCGATGATTTTACAGCATTATTCACGTCTACACTAAAATTGGAATAAACTAGAAGGTTCAAAGGTGATCCACACGAATCTTTAAACGACTAGGCTGTTATCGTAACACCGAGAAAATTGTTTATATATAAATACGAGGAACGCTGCGATGCGCCATTCGTTCCGCATTTGTTTTGACGTTTAACGAGAGTGACGTATCCAGCGATAAACCAGTGTGACCAGTCGTGAATAACCGAGCGAAAAATATTCGGTGCAAGTACTTACCGACGTACGAGAAGATTCTGGAATAAACTTTGCGAATTGAGTAATTGAATAATTAGTGTGTGAAATATTTTAGAAACATTTAATGAATGTGAATTTAAGAATACTGCTCAAATTAAATTCTAATGATTTTTTGGTGAATAAATTAAATTTCAAATTGTTTTAGGGTTTCATTTGCCATCCAAAACCATGTCCCATGATAAATATCATAATTTTGTCTTACACAAATATTTGATTTCAATTTTTTTCGAAAAAATAGTTTACGTAAAAGTCATGCTTACTGCACGCGCCTGATATTCAAACACCAATAGCATAAAAGTATATTTTTAGTAAAGTCAATTATCATGGCCGTTGGCACAATTTTTTTACTAGCTGTAGCCCGTCAAAAATCACGGTATTTTTACATGCCGGTTCCTAAATAAGTATTCACTTATTTTTAGCCGACACCAATAATAAGTAAGTAAGCAATAACGACTTTTATCAAAATATTGAACATTTTTTATATATTTCCCCTGCCGGCAGTTATATAAGTACTATTTTAAGTCCTGGCGATTTTCAGTTTCTTTTTCAGTTTCAGTTTCAGTTTCAGTTTCAGTTTCAGTTTCAGTTTCAGTTTCAGTTTCAGTTTCAGTTTCAGTTTAAGTTCAGTTCAGTACAGTTCAAAGCAGTTTAATTAAAAGTACGCACATTGCTAAGATGATAAGAACTCGGCAAATTAGCAAATCGAGACGTACAGATTATTATAAAGTCCTATATGTACTGTATTTTTGACGTGTACCGTAGGCTCAGCGGTAGCAACATCGCTATTTTCTGGCTCGGGGTTCAAAGACACAGGCGGACGGACAACTAAATTATTATGTTTTATATAATTTTTAAGTTCTATACCTCTAAAAAACATCCTTTAGTTCTGTTTTGGGAAGATTATGCCTAGGTATACTGCGTAACATGACAGCGACGGGCTATTATTGAATTTATTATACACCACGCAACAAAATAGTGATGTGCATAATAAACGGGTTGAACCGTTGTCAAATTGCCTCTGGCGCGTTTGACCCTTCGTAAACGCCCGGGTCAACGGTCAGTATAAAAAGGTTTTTGATAAATTATTACGGTGTCTCATCCGGCAAAGTGTTCGGGCTGAGGCGGACCTCGGGGAAGGTCCCTCGCCAGTCCGGCCTCTTCGTCTCGCATCACTCCACGCCGCAGCAGCCCCTCCTCTTCCACGGCCCGGAGCGCGAAGCCAGGATGGAGACGTGTCAAATGGCTCGGGTCTAGGGGTCTTGGAAAATATTGAAGGGATGTGAATTATGGCCGCGTGTTAATCAACGAGACTGCTGTTATTACTTATTGAATTGCTAGATTTTTTCAATGTGTACAGGGTTATCTGGAACACATTAATAACCTCGCAGGACTATATTCCTGCCTTGATTATGAGTCAAGAATGTTTGAGCAGCCATGACCTAATATGCAATATCAAAATTATAATTTTTTTTCTTACTTATTTTTAACAAAACATTGAACTATCGTTACGTTAACTTATATCGATTAAGAAAAATTCATTTTATACTAATATTTTACATTTTAAAGTCTGTTTTTTTATTACATTGTATTAGAGATGCAACGAATACGAATATCAAACCTACTATTTGGCGAATACGAATAGGTATAATTCAACAAGGTAATAAACAATACCTACACCACTGTTTTTTTTTACTAAGGGATTTTATAATTAAAAATTACTACTAAAATTTTTTGTTCAAAAAGCACAACATTTGTAATTTCTCAAGGGTTAGGCGACTTCTTTTATCCATTTGTAGTCATTCGATATTTAATTTTTTGTAGGTACATATTTACATTTACATTCCATAATCTAAAAGGTGTCTCGTAGATAGTTGCACAAAATTTCGGGGAATTTTTTCATTTAATTTTGAATAAAAAATATTCTTTACACTTTAGGTATAATGTTGACAGATTACGTACAGGCGTTTTGCAAAAGATACGCTAGAAATATTAAAAATATTTAAAATTGAATGATGAAGACTCCTCCGAAGTTTTTGCTACTATCTACGATACATAATACATCTATGATCTATAATCCCCCTTAATTATTGAGGATAACATGATTATTGTAATTGGTGACTATTACCCCAGCATAAAATAGACTGGTCGTAGTTCTTTCTGTAAGTGTCTTTTTCTGTTGAATTGTCAAGACAGCTGTCAAGTGTCAATATGTATTTTTATCATTATAGCGGAAATATTGTCATTATTTTATTATTTGCA
>JADDOH010019165.1:0-23673 GCA_016648135.1 Agrypnia vestita
TCGCTAATCATTCAATAGCTTTATACTTTTTAAGCTGTACAGCAAAATATGACTTATTTTTGTATGGTTTTTGAGGTGCATTTCAATTTCCGAACCCAATTAAAGAATGGGTGTCCAAAAAAAAATTAATGCAGTTATAGAGGATTAAAATTCGAGCTTTTATAGAAAACATAGCCTATACATTTATAGAAAACATTATTTTGGAAAGGATAGATATCTACATAAAATCTAGAATTTAGTACATTTTAAAAGTTTTCGGTGACTGCATTTTGGATATTGCTGCTTTTGCTTTTATGCCCTGCAATTATATTATGACAAATGTCACCAAACATCAAATAAAAAAAAGTCGTATAAAATTAGCGAATAATTATGGATCAAACTCATAATATGTAGAAGAATATATATAAGATTATAAATAAATAAAAATACATTAAGATTATATGACACTACAACGGAGTTTAACATTTTTTAAATAATTTTCATGCGTATTCTAGTGTAAATGTTAACAATTCGGATGAATTTCATAAACATACAGAAAGAATAATTGCTTCAAATAACTCTAATAAAAAATAAACATATATCTCATTACCAACGGCGCGGCGGCATGTATTTGGGTGTACCGGGATGACAAATTTCAACCACAGGTGGCGATAGTAAAACTCAACTCACTTATGAAACAAGGTGTACAAAGTTGACCTATACAACTTCCAAAAAATTGATAGATGTGGTTGCCTATCATGGATGGAATTGGTAAACGTTACATTGTGTTAAGTTATTACTTATTACTAAGCTAGCCGTACGATAGATCGCGAGTCATATGAACGCCTAAAAAAAAGACTTCCATACTTACTTTCCCATATTTCTCATATAAAAAATAGCCCCATCTCTGTGAGACATCTATACTAATATATCCTTATTAATAATACACAGGGTGTCTCGAATCTCGACGTCAAGCCGAAATCGGGTGATAGGTCAAGTCATAATTTTCTTTTTGAAATTTATATTATATTCTTTATGTAAAAGCCTATGCTTAATGGGCGTAAACAAATAAATAAATAAATAAATAATAGTTATCAGAAAAATATTTTTAAAAATACAAAAAACAGTCAGTTAAAACTGGGAAAAGTATTGATTTTGAATACTTGGTTTGGTCAAAAAGTGACATTTTCTTCCAAGCTGGAGCATTTGGCTTTAAATTTTTGAGAAAAGTTTACAGAAGCATTATTCAGGATTACATAGATAATAATTAAAAAAATTAAGAAAAATAAAGATTTGTAGAAACAGGAGTGAAAAGACCGTCACAGGGTGTAGATTTTTCTTAAATTTTTTCTCCTCGTATATAACCCTCCTCGTTGGGATCTCCACCTTGTCGGGGTGAGGAGGCTTGAGTATTCCAAAGATTCTGAGAGCTATGCTGGCGGTAGTGTAACTACCAGAAGGGCCTTCCAAGCCAGACAGGTCACAGATGAGGAGTCAGACTAAGAGAGATCCACTGCTAGAGGGCAGCAGTATCTGGCAGTATTGAATCAAGGCGGAGAAGAGTAACTTCGGTACGGCTTGGTATCAAAATTTTACAAGCGATGATAACGTATTTATCTAACCGGTTGCAATACTGCGATGAGGAAAGCAACGGGAAACTACCTCATTATATCTCCCCAGGAAAAATCATGGTAATGGCTGATGAATACAACGGCCCCGAGTACGGGCGCCCTTAAATGGGGCAGGGGTGCTGAGAATCTCCCGGTCAGCTGCTATCAACATAAACAGAAAAGAAGAAATTACTAAAATAGGAACATGGAATTCAGTATTATTCTATGGAATGGAAGCATGGACGCTTACCGAAGAACTGATAAGGCGACTTGAGGCATTCGAGATGTGGATCTATAGAAGAATTCTTAAAATATGCTGGATGGACAGAGTTACGAATGAAGATGTTATGGCTCGGATGAATAAAGGAAAATAAGTTATTAAAACAATAAAAATCCGAAAACTTCAAAATCTAGGACACGTAATGAGACATCCAGAGAAATACGAGATCTTGCATGTCAGAATGCAGGGAAAGATTGCCGGAAGTCGGGGCCCTGGTAGAAGGAGGACTTCATGGCTGATAAACTTGACAGTGGTTTGGCCAGTCTACTGTGGAGCTGTTTCGGGCCGCAGTAAACAAAGTCCGCATAGCCAACGTGATAGCCAACGTCCGGTAAACGGACAGGGCACGAGAAGAAGAAGAAGAATAATAATTTATAGAACACATGACATCGATTTTTTTAAATATTTTTCTGATAACTATTATGACTCGGCATATCACCCGATTTCGGCTTGATGTCGAGATACGGGACACCCTGTATACTTGATATGAATCTTGATGGGTACTCACCTGCTAACTCATCAGCATTTACTAGGTTTCTGTTTCACCAAGTTTTTCTCCTTTGCTGTTGTAAGCGACATCGATTACCACGGCCTGAAAGGATAATATCCTCTAATCAGATTTGTCCTATTTTCATATCACCAGAACAATGCGCTCAACACGAAAGGAAGCCGTCTAAGATCCGTTTCCGCATGAACATGTAATACCTGCATATTAATAATGCAATTATCCTCTTTACGTTATTAAAATTACCGGATAATGTGACAATCACCGTTAATCAGGCAGTAAACATTTCACTTAATTAAAATATTTTACACATAATATTGAATTGAAAGCGGAAGCACGGGTGAGATTATGAGTAGGTACTGTTGTTTCTTAAAAAAATGAAATTATAGTATTTGAATTGGTGGATTATGGAAATGAAAAATCTGGATGATAATGCCTTCAATTTGTAATATGTATCTATTCGTTTCATCTTCGACCTCAAAAAAATTCGACCACATCTCAACCTTTCGCAATCTTCTCCATTGGCCTACAAAACGACAACGCCATAAAATTTTCTTTGCAATCCTCACTCACCTGAGTACCTGAAATCTAATTCAACTTTCTGTCCAATCATGGCCTTCTACTCCGTTCGGTTGACAGTATAGGTCTTTTCATATAAGCTTGCAATTGAGTTAGTGTGGGTATTTTGCGTAATACGCGCATTGTTTCTTTGTGTTAAGTTTACGGATACGCCCCTCTTGTACGCTAGAGAGAAGTTTAGTACTCATAGAGCTGGTTGTATAAACTTGAATTTGTAGCTGGTTGGTCTTGTGGTTAAGACTCTCGCCTCGTGATCCAAAGGTCGTGGGTTCGAACCTCACTCCAGACCAGTAACTTTCAGTCCTACTTTCATAGCACAATAACCTGAAAATAGTAAGAATATTGATGTGACACGTATTCCGTGTTCGCAACTCTATTTAAAAAAGTTACCTTTCTCAAAACCTATTTTAACCCTTCCTTGTTCCCATCTATCTTCTACTTTTCTCGTTATCAAGAAGCTTTGTTATTGTAATATTGTATATTGTAATAATATTATTATATGTTCCAGTAAATTGTGTGATTGGTTGGAGGAAATTGCCAACTCGCAACAAAACCACCATTGTAATAATAGTATGTATGCAAAAAGATTAATAAATTTTCATGGGGTGTGGCATGTGCTGCAACTGACATTAGAGCTACGATATGGAAGGCAATGGGAAACTATGTATCAGAGTACCTACCTACCAACACTGACAAGAAAAGTATGTGTATATGTGGGTTTTTCTGTTTAGATGTGGTGCATTTTTATTATCATTTAAAAAATTAATACTGTAGATATTTCTATTTCTGTCTTACATTTACCAGTTACGATTATTAATAATAATAATTTGATGTTCCACATCTCTTAACAAACTCTTATTAAGATATTTTATAATTATTTTCATATTTTTATATATAAAATATGCATAAGACCTATCATGACATACGGTATCGAAGCAAGAGCGGACACGGTGAAAACTAAACACCTCAAAACTACCGAGATGAAGACTATAAGACCCATTGCGGGCAAGACCTTCAGAGACAGAGTACCCAATGCGGAAATCCGCAGAACCTGCGACATACAGGACATTGTACGATGAAGCAGGCAGATAAGGCATTTCTGGAGGGATCATGTCGAGAGAATGGACCAGACAAGACTTCCCAGACCGCCAAACATATGGAGAGAGAGCTGGACGTCCTCGTCACAAGACCAGGACTGACCTGTTAATACAGATCAAGGACCCAATAAAAGAAGAAGTATTTTTAATGTCAAATATGTAAAAAAGTGAAAATATTAATTTTTTCATTAATTTTCTATAAACCAAGCACAAACGAACTGCAACGGTATTTATGATAGACTCTGAATTAAAATTGTTGGACAAAAATAAGATTTTTTTAAATATATGGTGCATGATCTAATCAAATAATGATGACTGTTTTAATATCACATGCCTACAAGTATACAATAAAGAATATTTGCGTTATCTTTTAATTTAAGGTCGATTAACACCGAGAACCGTAGTCATCGTGTAGTGATTACACGGAAGTTTAAGTACGTAGGGCCTGGGATGTAAACTACGGCCTTCGAGGCTTCCTCCAGTCAGCTGTCAAGGTGAGGAACAAATCTCATAAGCCGATTGCGGTAATAAGATACCAGTAGCCTACAAACAGCCTGAATGTGGTGCCTTCTTACGTAGCAAGCAGCATATTATCTTTCAAGACATGGAAAGGGGTAAGTTGAGTGGAAGGCATTTCAGCTATTAAACGCGATAGATTTTATAAAAAGGTGTGAAATATTAAAAATTGAAATAAAATAAGAAATTAAATGCAGCGCGAACATGTATGAGTATGCAAATAAAGAAATGATGTGTGGGGTATAAAAGCAATGTCCAAAAAAAATTTCATGCAGTCATCGAGAGTTACTAATTTATATTGTACTAGCGGACCCGACAGACGTTCCTGTCCGAACAAACATAAAAAAAATCCTAGAACTCAGTCTAGTTGTCAATCTAAACCATTTAGGGACTCATTCGAACGTACACAAAAAAAATCATTAAAATCGGCCAAGTCGTTTAGGAGGAGTTCAGTGACATTGGTACACACGTACAGAAGAATTATATGTGTAAAGATTAAATTCGAGATTATATAGGAAACACAGCATATAATTTTATAGAAAACGATTCAATACATTTAAAATTAGTAATCCTCCAATCCAAGTAGGTAATGCGTGTACTTATGTACGCGCGTCAGAAGTTTTACTTCGTTAGCACGTGCCGTGTTGTATACCTTGAGTTGGAATATAGTTGGATTAGAATCAACGACAGCTCTCTATCAACGGATAAAAAATATTGCTTGTATAAAAATAGAAAATGAAACAGTAGGTGAGCATATAATTCAATCACCATAATTTTTATTTATTTTATTTAATTTAGCGCAAACACAGGCATGACATTCCCATGTAACATAATGTCATCTAAATAATACCATGTAATGTTAAATTTTTATATTACAAAAGGTATAATCATACAAGCATGTTGTTTTATTTGTTGCATCAAAATATTAAAAAAAATAAAAGTTTGAATGCAATCACCGAGGATAATTAATTTAAAATGTACCTACTGAATTATAGATTTATGTACCACTGCACATATTGTCAATCGAAATAAAATGTTAGGTATTTTTGAATTTTGATTTGCCTTCGGAAAATATGTCTATATTGTTTTGTGAATGGAGAATGTTATACTTACGTTCTAATACTTCGCGATAATGGAGAGAAGTAGGTACTTATCCGATATTCATATTAAAAAAAATTAAATGCAATATACCCCATATTGTGGTGATTCTGAAAAATGAATCATCTAATAGAAAATAGAGTAGCTTGTTGTCCCATTTCAGGACACCAGCAAGGTAGTCCTATTTTCATAGCACAGGCTTTTGAGTTAGTTTGAGAATAGTAAGAATATTGATGCGACACGTATTTCGTGTTCGCATCTCTATTTAAAAAAAATAAACAACCACAACAGCCCCCAGAATATATTATTAATTATTTCTTAATAAAACGCGCCCTAAATTGGGCTTTCACATAATAAGGAAAACAAAGTGTTCAAATAAATAGCTATCTAAGTACATAGTATTAGCAAGATAAATACAATAAATAATAGATTAAGTATGTAGACAAACTATAAAATATAATATAAGTATATTTTTCTTTTTTATTTGTACAGTATATTTATCAACAGAGAGCTATTTTGATTGCTTAGGCGGTGTAATCTATGTATAGGCGAATTCATAATACAGTAAGTGCGCTGGGTACCTACTTAAATTAGCTCGTTATGTCATGAAACCGCCCGCCCAAGTACTCTGTAAGTAAGCATGCAATTTTCATAACATCATTTTAAAACGGCCACATATGAGAATTGCTATTGGTTAAATATTACTATGAAAATCACCATCTTAGCTTTTGATTGATGTGTCGTGACTTAATAGTGTGAGAATATTCAGTTGCACAATGCCCGCGCAATTCATTGCATTATAAAAGTTCACTCTAAACGCTCCTAAAGAAGAATAACTACAAAAATAATTGCTTACCCGGCTTCAATACTCTTATTTTTTGAGCATTACCGTATTCCATAGTCGGTTTGTGTCCTTGTTTCCATTTTTCTCTGAAGACCATAGTTTAGGACAGTTCATTGATTCTGAGATTGGCCTCTTCATTCCTGATCTTTCACCTTTCCAGTCACTTCTAGCATCTTTTGGTTATCATCTTCTCTGCGCCCTTGTTTTGGGTTTGTTTTTGGTTGGACTTGCCTTGGACTTGGGAGTTGGAACTTGGAAAAACTTAGAAGATGCTATCAGACGGTCTATCACGAATCTTGATTGAACGAGGCTGCAACAAACTTAATGCATTAGTACCTAAGCGTTGCTGTTAAAGAGATTTTAAACAAACGTCTCTTGCACCACATTTCAAAAAACAGAATTTTATTTCTCTCACCCGATGATCCCTCTAAGGTGGGCGGGTGTGCGGCCGCACAGCCAAATAAATATTTGTCCGCAAATATAATCCCAACCCCCGCAAACATAAAATAATATACGAAACCATATTCTAGGTTTGCATTAATTGACCGAACGTTGACCAACATTTTATTACGTGCAACAAATGTTGCACATCCTTCAGACACATTTTCACTTCTTTCTTTTTACAAAAATTATATTTTTTTGTACAAAATTTAGTGCTCAGATGAGTTTATAGACCGCATACATCGTAGAAATAGAGATAACGTTGCTCACACTTTCTACGCCGTAGAGTTATATGGAATAAAGAAAAAATTTACCAAGAAGATTTTAGTGACTTAACTAGAAGTTTTTCAGATTGTATCCAACTTTAACAGATGAAATATTTTTATTTATGGTAGGTACGTTATAATCGAAAGTGCAGAAGTCATTTTACATATCGGGGGAGACTATAGTAACATGCAGGCTTTTCTTTGCATAGCTTTGTGTATATTGAGTAATGCTCGACTTCCCATCTACCTTTGTTCTGTGTCTATAGTATTCAGTGCCGGATTAAGCCAACGCGGGGCCTGTCAATTATCTATAAAATTCAGTTGTACGTCAATCCTGATTAAGATACCTACGGTGGTGTCGAAACCGATAGACGTAGAGTCATTATTTAAGTGGTTTATACAAAGTTATTTTATTAAAATTATGTCCAACCACAAAGTTAACGCTATAAACATAAAAAATAAATAAACCTTATCTTAATAAATTTAAAATTCTAGCGTAATTCATCCTACTACTAGCGTTTTATTTCCGACGTTTCTGTATCAAACTTCATTCAATTCATAATTTATCTCACTTGTTTGCGCCCGAAAAATTTGTTTCCTACATCTAATCAAGTCGAGAAAAACTCATCCTGAACTGTGTATTTTGACTCAACTCCAATGTAAATTGTAATGGATAAGTAAACTTTTCGTATAATAGCGTTTTTCTTCGAAAGGTCTAATGCGACGTGACAACTGCGCGCACGTAACTTGCAGAAATGACATTTTTTACAAATTCCACCCAAAACTTTTTGTGTGAATTCTATTTCTCTTTTCTATAGTGAATTAAATCTGTCAAATCATAATGATTATGTTGATTACTTTTTTCTGTTATTATTATTATTAAATTTATTGATTTGCGATGTATATTTATGTAAAGTAATTGTATGTTAAAAAAAATATTGAACTACTTATTGATCTGGATATTTTTATATTTATATATTTTATCATTTATTATTTTTCATTATTAATTATTAATTAATCGTAAAAAGTATACTAAGTGTATTATATATTATCATATTAAAATGTTCACAAAATACTCAAACTTGTACTCTCATGTCACTAAATGACCATCTATTAGGGTCATCAATGACCTGTTGACGGTCTGTATGTTAAAAAATAAAATTAAAATAAAATAAAATAAAATATGAATTACTGAGTTCAACAATCACACAAATTCAAGCTGTTTCTATTTAAGTACATGAATTAGTTTATAGTAATTTAATAAGAAACTTCATAAAATGTAGGTTTTTGAACATTTTATACGCAATATTAAAATGTTTATTTATGACTACATTGCCATCGATGATATCATAAAATATTTGGTTTATTTTTGTGAAAAGAAACATTTATCTGAAATTAGTATCAGGTACCTATCTACCAATTCCCGTTTTAATTATATTTAAATCGTCTTACAAATATATTGAAAATATTTGCCGTATTAACTATATATAAAATATTTGTTTTGAAAAGCCTTGTTTACAATATCTGCCTACTTCTTTCATAGTGCAATTATTTTTGTGGATAAAAGCTACTCAGAATAGTTCATTATATACAGTTAAAAAAAACTAACCCATTAAAACCAAATTTTTATTATACTCCCTTTCTCATTGAATCAGGTTTCGTGCCTATACAAGCGTCGGGCTGATTACTCATTTGTATTAATTCCAATTTGAAAAAAAACATTAAAATTTCGAAAAATCCAAAATTATACTATTTTATTAAATTTTATTTAAACGAAAATTTGTTACATCATTTTAACCGGCGCCACGAGTCTTCTTGCAAAGTTTCAGCTTGATTGGATTGCGAGAAAAGGGTTAAAAATCGATCCGAAGTTTTTTCGTCAGACAAGTAAGCAAGCAAGCAGCCGCTACGAGTAAAAAGAAAGGGAGTAAAAACACAAAATATGTAGGTATATACCGATATAGGTATACGAATACCTACCCAGGTATATATGTTTTTTTAAATATAAGTATATAGTCGGTCACAACATAATCTAAGTTTATACCCATTGCACGCCACTGCTATTGATTGATTGAAAAAATGTATGTTGCAGATTTCTGCTTATCAATGATACGGTTAGCTCTTCATTTCAGTCAGTCATTTCAGTCATCAAAAAGTATATTAAATCTTAAATTAGTCATGACATATCAAAAAGTACCTATAAAAAATTAAAAATAAACAATATAAGCATCTCACTTAAAAACAATCTTTGGAATCGCACCAAATTGACTAATCAGCAGGGCAATGCAGTGAGAACATTGAAGAATGACATTTACGTAAACATATATTTAGAAAAATAATCCATTTAAAATGTAGGTATATCTCGTAATATTCCTAGCACAATTATTATCATATTATTCTAATTATAATATATAATAATATTCTGTCACACATATATATTTTTTTTTTTACAAATTATGTGTCTACATAAAATTTACACTTCAGTCCACTCTCTGCATGCGCCTGCTAATCAGAATTCTAGATTTTATGTATCTAGGTATCTATTCCTTCCTGAAACATGTTTATATAAATTTATAGGCTTATGTTTCCTATAAAATATTGAATTCAAAATGTTGGTTGGTAGCTTATAAATTAGGTAATCCTCGATGACAATTTCTTTTTTTTTTTATATTTTGTAGCACCACATTATATATCAGTTAAACTTAAAAGGACATTGATACATGATGTGTTGAAGTGGCGTAAAAATCTTGACGAGTTTCGGTGAGTTTAATTTTTGAGTTTACCCAGCGTAATCAAATTTAGAGGATTTATAATGAAAACTACCCATGTTTTATGGGTTAATTTTCCAACAATCTAATAAGAAGAACGTGATCTTTTTTAAAAGTAATCTACTCAATAAAATATAGGTAGCTACTTTAAATTTTACGAAATATAGTTAACCTTTAGGCGGGTGGGTAGGTAGGTAGCTATCCGCTGTATTTCATAAAGGCTTTTCCCGCCGTCGTCTCAGTAAATATCGCTTTCCGAGCATGAAATCTACAAGGAATGTGTATTACACGGGAGTGCAATTACTACATTCATAAAATATGACGCTTTGTCAGCGCTTATTTCCTTATACCGTTTTCATTTCACTTCCTTCCCTTCAGACACTCGTCCGTCCCTCTCTCTCCTCTCGCCCTGGCGCGGGGTGGCATCCGCTCGCCGGCCGGCCAATCGGCGCGCCGGCAGGCGGGGGGGAGGGGCAGCGCGCGACGCCATTGGCCGATCCGGCCAGGGTAATTGAACTGTCTGCCTGGAGGGGTTTCGCGGAGATAATTCGGGGGATGCTTCAGATTGTCACCGCGGGGGGCGCGAGTTAGGGGAATATCCGCGCCGTGCTCCGGTGTGGGCTTGTTGCTTGTTCTGCCATTATACTATAATGCGTGGGATTACTAAAGCTATGATAACCGATTAAATATTGAAAACACTTTTATGGTTGTTTTTCTTTTTAATAATATTATCTAAATGCATGACCATAATACAATCAAATAAGATGAATGAATATTTAGAACAACTAATAAAAAGAAAACGCTGTGTGTAAAAACCATCATATTTTAACCTGCCTAGAACCCAGAAAAATTCCAAACTCCACAGGGTAGGGCCAGAGGTTTTCTGAATTTTTTCTGATTTTTCTTTTTACGAACAAATCATGAAAACACGCGTATATTAAAAAAACACACACATTCATTTTATTTTATCGTAAGTGTCGAAATGCAATGTTTTTTTTATCATTTTAAATTCCTTAATTTAAAAAATCAAAATTCTATATTTCAACAGAATATCGACAGTCCCTACGTAAACTCGAAGATCTATCAAAAATACATTTATCTATAACCGCAAAATAAATTCAACTTTTTCTTAACTATGAGAATGAGTAAAAAAACTGACGTTAAACTCAATAAATATGCTCATTTTTTATGTAAACTTCAAACAGCTCTCCTGTAAAATTGCGGTTTTTTTATATGTCATAGTTTAAGTAGGGACTGTCGATATATTAAATAACAAAGAAAAAGACGATATAAAAATCAGGGTTTTATAAATTAATTTGTACGTAAAGAATGCACTCTTTTATAGGTGTAACACAGGTGTTGTAAAGATGTTGATATTAAAATTAAGGATCTTGAGATCTTTGAATAGAAATAATTTTTCTGAATTTTCTAATCAACTTTTGAAAACAAACGTTTAACAAGGCTTTATAAATTTAGCAATTCACACATATTTACAAATGATATAGTTATAGGTAGGTATATATTAGAAACAAGAAAAAGCATTAATATCAAATGAAATATTATAAATAACCAAATCTTTTTTGCCAATAGTTATTTTTTAAATTTTTACTATAGGTACCTACCTAGGTACATATTTTTTTGTATTTGTTAATGTCTATACTTTAAATATACCTACCAATTGAACGCAGGTGTGCAGAAAGCGTCTATCCCACAAAGTGCTAAAAATGATATAGTTATACGGGTTTGGATAGCTTTATGTGCTGAAAACGTCCAAGCTCTAAGTGATACCTATATTATAGTTCTTTGTAAATTCTATATTTTTCTCACTCACATCGTGGCCATCACCGTTAAATTAACTCAAAAACGTCCATAATTTGTTTTATTATTCTTAAATATTAATTAAATAAGCACTCAAGATAATTAAATGCTTTTTCATCCAAGACAGATAAGACTTTTTCATTATTTAATTTAAAACAGAAATAACAACAGTTTAAACAAACAAACATATTTATACTTTAATTATATTATTAAAAAATTATAGAATAAATCCAATTCAAATACTTAGTTCAAAAAAGCTGGAATCTAATAATGTCACTCATATTTTATAGAATAAGTAGTAGGTAAGTATTCTACATCCAACCACATAGAACAAAATAAGTAGGTAGGTAGGTACCTACTGTTTTTTGCACATTTAGACATTACGTAGAAAAAATCCAGTCTGGAAAAGTCGTCACATCTTTGTAATTAAAAGATTTTTTCTTATAATTAAATTAAAAAAACATATAAATAACTCTACAATGAGCCCTGTAAAAAATATGGGTAGGTACAATAATACATTTATTATCGACGTAAATATTAAATATCGATTCTTCTGGTTTGTGTCTTCTGAGGTACTATGCCGTATTTTTACGACCTATCTGGCCGACGTTTCGGATCCCATTGCAGGGTTCATCAACAGGGCTGATGTGTTGTTGTGAGTGTCGGTGTAGTTATTGCTAAGTACCTACCTATTGGCTTGCAATACCGTGTCGAAAGCAATCACAAACCAGAAGATTCTGAGTGGCCGTGAAAAACTAAGAACATTCTTAAATATGAAAGTTTTTGTTGATTCAAATTTTTAGAAGCCATTTTCTCAATTAATTGTTTTTTGGGTTGGACACTTTTAACATAACTACGTCCAATTTTAATTTTTATTATATGTTGTATCCTGGTGCAGTGAGTGTGGATCCCGAAACACGTTGATTATTCAATAAATAGTTGGTCTATACAAAGTTTTTTATTTTTTTAATATGTTAGACATCTTTCCATTTAAGAAAGACAATCGAATTAGTATGTGTAAGCCGTGCGTACGACGCACATTGCTACGTGTTTTGGTGCCTACGAGTATAAACACCAACACAACGAAACAGTGTGCCTCGTACGCATGGCTTACACACACTATTCAGATTATCTTTTTAAATGAAAAGAGGTACACCACAAAGTTATTTTGCTATTATTGAAAAAATATATATTTATTCTTTGCGAGGTGAATGATCTTTTATCATCTCCATAAAAAATCCACTTCAAAAACTTAATTTGAACAAAATCCCATTAAATCATTTAAAATAGATACTCACCTACGTTGGCTCATGCCTAATTAAGTACATAAATTTTTTTTTTTGCAACGTGACTGAATTCATAATTATATTTTATTAGAAATCACCTAAAAGAAATCGAAACAACTTGAAAATTTTATTTTATTTTAACAAAGCCCCAGTAATTTATTTTGCTATGCACCGAAGTACATTTATTAGTTGTAGGTAGGTACTATGCACATTTAGTAGCAGTACCTAAGTGGTTGTCACTTATATTTAATATATCAATTGAGTTGATGAAAGTATAATTTTTGATCTCAAATTTAGACACATTAATTTATTTTTTTAAATTATAATATACACAGAATGGTCAACTTAGTGTTTAATGCTTTGGAGAAACTACATATTTACTAACACAAAAAATTATAAAGAGAAGAGAAAAATGTAAGTTGAGATAAGATTATGAGGGGGAAAGAACAACAGCGAGCAATCAAATGAGCTTTGAATTAATTTACATTAATGGGAATTACTCACCCTCCGTCTGACTTAATTTATTTAAATTGCGAGTTGTTTTTCTGGTGACAAGAAGGTGTACAAATTGATATTTGACCAAAAGTAATTATGCATACCTACACTTACAAATCTTATTTAATCGGATTAACTTGAAATCCCAAATAAATGACATTTAAGCTCGTTTCCCCTGAAATACTGGTATAATGTCTTATAATTTAATTCAATTAATCGAGTTGTCAATCTCATACTCTCCGAACAAACAACATACTAGTTTTATATTACATTTAATAAGTATACACGCAAACATCTTTTGAAAAACATGTTTTCAGTTGCATGACGTCTCTGTTTAGAAGCTTGCCTGTAGGTGAAGGTGTTCTTAAAGTAGGTACACAGCATTTATTTTTAATAATCAATACAAATGTATCATCACCAGATGCGACATATATGTATACAGTTTCATGAAAAGATATAACATATGTCACTAGCATAGTCCCTTGAAATATACGCATGATTCCTATTTGGAATATAATATATGTATCTTTAAATAAAATAACTTTTTGTTTAACACCACTTTATTGAGTTTAAACCAACTAGTTTCGACACAACTGAGTCTTCATCAGGGTTCAGTATTAACTAAATAAAAACAGAATTACGAACAATTAAGAAAGCATTAAGGGAAGAAAGAGACAGAACGTCAACTGTGGTGGGGGTTGGGTGAAAGAGAGTGGGTAGGGGTGGGTGTAGTTAATTGGAAGGGGAATATATCTAGAATTGGACTACACGATAAATCTGGTTGCTTATTAAGTAAATATTTTTTATTTGTTTTTAAAAAAAAATTATTTCTAAAGCTTCTAAATTATTGAGACGAATATCTATGTCATTACTACGAAGTACATCTACACCCGAAGATTGAAAAAATGCGTGGTTTTTTTCTATTAAATATTTTTCTAAAAAACAAGACAAGCGTGCGGCCTATTATGACCTACGCTGTAGAGATCTGAAATGGAGGTGCTGAGATCCATTACTGGATAAACTCTACGTGACCGTGTCCGAAATGTAGACATAAGGAAAACTTGCAAATTAGAGGACGTAGCACGCTGAAGTAGATCCAGAAGGATATTCTTGAGGGATCACGTAGCCAGAATGGACATTGACAGACTCGTGCATACAGCAGCGAATGAAATCTCCTCTGGACGACGATTAACAGATCTACCAAGTTAAAAGGAAGAAGAATAAAATGTATTTTTGTAATAAGATTTTAAAAACTTAAACTATTTAGTTATTTTTCATATCGGCATAAACGCATTAATTAAACATGTTTGCATTATTTCAATTGGATGACTATTTTGATAGGTAAGTTATTTTGCATAAGTTTTCCCTATTTTCAATGAACGTCGAATCCGCAATCATTGTGACCGTAGGTCAGATCTCAACCAGAAGTCAGTCATCGCGTGCATCGTCACAAAGGTAAATAATATATCAGTACATATTTACTAATCCCACATAGCATCCCTTGTTAGTTATAGATAGTAGATAGATACCTACTTGATATTTTATAATAAATAAATAAAGTGATTCCTTCTCGACTTTCTCAACCATGTAAATTAGAGGACGTATGTAAATATACATTAGAACATGAACACCTGGATACCTGCCTACTACTAATAGGTACTAATAAATATAATAACCTTACAATAAATACCCATATAATATATCTATTTATATAATAAAATATTTGCTTATTTTTTTAACTCAAATTTAAAGTGAATACTTGTTTCGATACTACTTTCCCGCAAATTAATAATTCCTGTGCTACAGCAACCATGGATTGAATTACTTATTTTGTCACTCAAATTTTAATCAAGATAAGACAAAATAATTTATGCGTTGTATTTAATTTATTTTTTGACTAAAATTTAAGATATTACTAGGTACAGAAATCTGTTTAAATTTTATATAAAAAAATTCATATGATGGTACACATTTGAACAAAATAAATGAACAATTCGTCATACATCCTCTATATGAAAGCGATTACATTCTATTATTCTCCAAAAATAGGCAATATTAGTGACTTGTATGCGCATTGTACCCGAAAATAGCCCTCGATTCTAGATCTACAATTACTCTTATAAAAAAATCATTGTGGCAGTGACACAGTAGGCTGCGTACGTGGTGTACGCAGGCTTTAATATTGGTAGAGGCCTGGGGCGTCGTGGGGATAAGGGATGGCTTATCCTAAACTCTCTCAAATGAGCAACTCTAAAAAGATTGGAAAATGTGGGTTTCTGAGGTTATCTGTAAACTAACAAAGGATAAGGTTTAATACCAGTTTACGAAGATGGTATAATTTCGGTAAGTAATAAACACGTTTATAAATATTTTTTCACAATAATATTTTTTTCATACATTTCATAATACAACAAAGAAGCATATTAACATATAAATTTTTCAAGTATTGTGTGATATTTTACTAGAAAAATTACATTACTTTTTCATCATTAAGTACCTTTATATGCTTAAATAATATTTATTTTTAGAATCAACCCAAAGCATGTAATTTAACGAAGGTAACTGACCTGTGTTTAAATTTATATATCTCAGAGGTTATGTTAATATTTTGTTTTGTGTTTTATTATGAAATCGTTCATTTTCATGGCTATTAAAAATACCCACGCAAGAGTTCCAATGTCGGATGTGTGCAGGGTGAGTAAGAAGAGATTCGTCATTTCGAATCTTAAAAACACCCGGATTTGAAGAAGGGGAAACGCTTTCAACGAGGAAACGGTTCCACAACCGGTATATACCTGATTGTATCGATGGTTGGTAACTGAGATATAACTATTTAGGTATTGAAATAAAACAGATATTTTATATGAACCGTTTGGATGTATTCCGATAGGATTATCGACGTTTTGTTGGAATCATACCACAACGTCTTCGGGAGTGTGTCCTTTCGCCACTTGGATCAAGGACGAAGGTCAGCGTTGAAAATCGTATCGTACGGTTCGTATAAAATATACGTTTTATTTCAATATTTAAATATGTCGAACGACCGTATTATATTTAATCATTATTTTCAACGTGATATAACTGTTTTCTAGTAACGATGATTACCTTCGAATTGCAAAAAATCAGTTTAAAATCATCGATACAATAAGATACATATGTCGAATAACGATTATTGTGTACAAAAAAATTATCCAAAAATCATTAAGGTTATCCAAAAAATTGCTGTTGTCGGTATCAGACAGGTAGACAGTTTGAATCTTGTTTAATACCATCGAGGATACACTCTGAGTAAAACCAGGGTAGACATAGTATGCTATGCAGGCGATATATCCTTATAGCAGACAGTAAAGATAACCTCCAAAGAATCCTACACAAATTCCACATCTCGGCACAACGATCCATAAACAAGTCAAAAAGCATGGTTATTTTAAAACAGCCAGTATACTTCGAACTTCTAGTAGATAATAAAACAATAGAGCATGTAGTGCGATTCAAGTTCGTACTTGGACGTTTAAATATGAAGCAGTAGCGACCTTTGAGAAGAAATCCTGAATCACTGTTTAACAGTTAGCGACGATGCTACTGTAAGATGACACTTTGTTTGACGGAATTATGTACGATTTAACGAACCTCGTGAATACGACAGCCTGTCCTTTGTATTTACTGTCAACATCACTTCGCGGTTTGACCATAGCAGAGGTTATGTTCCCACGCTGGACATCTCTCACCACCTGTTTCCGTATTCAAATAAATGACGCTCAATGAAAAGTTAAAGGGGCTGTTCAAATGTCGGCAAACTCAGAGAGTCCAGTCCAGCGCAAATGTTTACGGTTAACTCTTATTCATAACGGGGCGCTGTTTATTCATTGTAGAATATCTATGGTATCAAATATCTTATCCACGAATGTTTGTAGCAGGACTAGCGGTAATATTCAATGTGGGACAATCTCTTCAGTGTGTTTAGAAGGAAATGGTCATTATAACCAACATCCGATGTTAACTAGAACGGAAGCGGTACAGCATCTGCAAAAGGGATGGAAATATCAGAACTACATAGGTACCTATGTAGGCATATAAATATATGCCTTTCTTTCATATTAAAAGGGTGATAACAATTGCTTAGAAATATATTTATTCACGCATAAATAGATAGCCATGGATACAATATGATATAAATTATTTAATTAGATAATTTTATAAATTACCGTATGCATATTATTATTTCTTTAATATTGAATCAAGATGAATACAAATATTAATTAATATGAACCGGTTGTATCAACTAGCTTTATAGTAAGAAACTTTTCGTTTAAACAATCAATTATTGCGTTTTCCACCAATCATGGAACCCGTTTTCGTAATAATCTATGAAATCTACAAAAGATGAATATTTTTTTTTTTAAACAGAGATGCGAATCATGGATCACATCAATATTTTTACGTGTCACATCAATATTCTTACTATTCTCAAACTAAGCTAAATGCTTGTGCTATGAAAATAGAACTAACTTGCTCGTCTGGAGCAAGGTTCGAACCCGCGACCTTTGGATCACGAGGTGAGAGACCTAACCACAAGACCAGCAAGCTACAAATTCAAGTTGATGCAAACATCTCTAAGAGCACTAAACTCCCATCAAGCGCAGACCCGAATTTCCTAATATGAATTGGTAAATTGATGTCTTTTGATCAATCCTTGGTAACTTTTGTCTTCCTATGCTGGGCTTAGTAACTTAATGGAGATGCGTCAGATTTTTATTTTTACTTTTCTTCATTAACACACATTTTTTTTAAATAGTAGTGAAAAATATGCAATGCGGGACATGACAATTTATTTTTCTACTTCTTTCTTTTCATAGACCTGCGTAGTGACTATGTAGTGCAAATTGACAATTTAAATATATTATTTAATTTAAGTATGTAAATTAATTTGAATGTACGAAATAATTATTACTTCTTCAAAAATCGCAAAATAACTTTTTGGTAACATTATATGATAAAAGGAAAAGGAAAAAACTTTGTTCCTTTATTGATAAACCAAAATGTTTTGGAAACAATGGTCCCTTCATCAGGATACAATGAATCATACAAATAAAATTGGAAGTATGTATAGTATTATATAAAACAGTATTAGATCGAGTTACAATTTTTAATATCAATTTTTTCTTGCGTAGGTAATAAAATCATATTTTAAATAAAGTTTAAACTTAAAAAAGTGTGATTAGTTATCAACAATGTTTAATTTTTATATTTCGTAAAATTTTATTTATATTTGCTTTACGTTCGACTGAACAAAAATTAACAAAGGTTTAATGTCGGAATTACATTTTATTTATGTTATCGCATT
Source organism: Agrypnia vestita (assembly GCA_016648135.1). Lineage (NCBI taxonomy): Eukaryota > Metazoa > Arthropoda > Insecta > Trichoptera > Phryganeidae > Agrypnia > Agrypnia vestita. Next base: position 18,927 of record JADDOH010019165.1, read on the forward strand.
CTTCTCATTCTTTATGCTGATTGATAATAACGACACCAACTATATGTAATGTATTTGAATGGACGTCAGTCTGATCGTATAAAAGAGACGGGAGATTGAGAGGGAAAACGGGATTAAAAGGGACGCCAGTGAGGGCGCACGCCATTGAGAAAGCCAGCACGAAAGCACGCACTTGGAGAGCTACTTAGATCCGTTAATTGTACGTTGTTGCGATATTGACACATTTTGTACGCTACCAATAAATCCTTAAAGAAATACTTGAACTTTCATTAAGAATCTCAGATTCCCAACACAGATCCGTTACAATTGTAATGTGTCATACATCGGACAGGCTGGAAGAAAGCTAGAGAACAAGGATCGAATAGCACTTGAGCGGAATAAAAAAATGACCAGTTTTGACAGTAATAACGTAGATTTAATAAACATATGTAAAAAGGAAAGAAACAAAAATGTAAAAAAATGTAATCAAAATTCAAACTCCATCTTTTACGTCCCTCTTCTATGCCTAATGACCACGCCCACATACCCACCGAACTCTAATATCCATTTCACTCCTCACGCCATCCTTAGGTAGGTAAGTCTTAAGTTAGGTATAAGTAACATTACTGAAGATGATGCGTAAGCATCGAAAATGTTATAATCGTTATAAACAAATAGTAGGTATAAAGTAAACAAATAATATTCTTTTTTTAAATTTCGAAAAAATATTTGTATTAAAATTTTGTTGTAAAATTAACAGCTCTGTGATCCAGGTGCTATTGGTACCTAATTATGATAAATCAGTTAGGTGTGAAATAATATCTATAAATAATATATTTACGATGGATTTTAACTTAATAACTTAACTAGTTTTTTTTATGATTCCATACTCAAGTAAAAAATTGATAAATGGTACCCATATGTATGTCATTTAAAAATGACAAATAATTTTTTTTTGTGTGTATGTATATATAATGTTATTGTTGATGTTTGTGTTCTTAGTCCTCAATAGGGGTTCTTGTGCTGAAGCGGACTAGTTTATAGGTATCTATTTATTTTCTATTTTTAAATTTCTACGTAGTTTTTAATACCCCTTTTAATTTATCTGCATCGACTTGATTTATCCATACTTTTATCTTTTTTTATTGGCACGAGTATTACCTATAAACGTAGTGTGAGTATATGTAATAGTATAAGTTCTTTAAATCTATTATACTTACGTAATACATAGGTACCTCTAGGTCGTCTTGCCATGCGCGCCGCGCAGTAAAGGAAAATACGAATGTTTCGTCTTACACAAACGTGTAAAAAAGGGTGACCTTTTATTTTCCTTGGCCGACGGCCTCGGCGACATTCAACTTAGCCTTTCCTTTGATCCATTTGTACTTTTGTTGATGTTCAACCAAATACAAAGGCCATTTGAAAATAAGGGACGATGGCTGGAAACGGTGTCTCAACACGAGTACAAAATGGAAAAAACCCTAAATCAAATAGGGATTCTGGCAATCAAAATGTAATGGATGGACAAATAGAGACTTCGCAAAGCTCAATAATACGATTGAAAGTAAAAGCTTTTGTCGTTTTTTATCTCATTCCTGTAGACATTTAGAGGTATGGTATCTGTGTAATGAGATTGATAGATTTTCTTTATACCCGGTGGAATAATGTCTTGTAAAAGTTTAATGAATCTGTTTTATGTTATCTACTAATGAGAGTAAACTGAAGCATCTTGAGGTAAATATTCTCCTAAGGTGCAAAAATAAGCGTTAAAGATAATTAGGTAATGATAATTAAGTGTAAAGCAGATTTGGGCACATACTTGATGTTTGAACTATGTGTAATACCTATAACATTTTTCACTATAACATAGACAAAGGAGAGCTTAGCGAAGTTACCAAGTTACCAGTTACTGAATCGGGGGTGAAAACTACTCTATATGCCCCACAATATGAAAAGAAATTAGTTCATCCATTAACATCAAATTAATGCATGTTCATAATATTCTACTACTAACTATAGCCATTGTAAATGTATGATTACCCCAGCGACAATATCATACATAAATCAAATATTTCCCTACGAGCAATTTAAAAGACTTATGTACACTTAGGTATATCGAGGACCAAGGTGGCCTAAAAAGACTGATGTATTTCTCGGAGAAAAATTCATAGTCCTGAAATTATGGATCGTCGTTACATATCATCCTATATTTATATGTTTTATGTGTATATGTATCAAGCAACTAAATGTTTTGTACAATAAACGCCGATTTACCTACCGTTAATGAAATTGAAATTGAAAAAAGGTGGGCCGTCTTCAATTTTGACACAAAATCAGAAGAATGATGGTAACACATTTAATGAGAAGGTCTAGTGACAGAAAGAATCGGCATAGGTACATGGGGGAAATCTTTATCTTGGATTAGAGAGACAAGCTGATAATGACGAGGTGGATAATCACCACTTTTTTATTTATATATTTTTTTATTTATTTATTAGAGACACTAACAGGATAATGGGTAGGGGAAGGTGGTGTCAAAAGTAACAAAATAGACATTCTGGTTTATAACAAAATAATTAACCGGTAAAATAACCTGTTTTTTTTTTTCAAAGCACTTCCATATATTTAGGAACTAAGTGTATGGTTAAAAAAATTTAAGGTATTAAGAATTTTTGTTTATTTGAAAATTAAAAAAAGAAGAAAACTGTTACATTTGACACCACAGTGGTGTCGATAGTAACACTCGTGGTGTCAATTGTAACATAAGTCGCACAAAACATAATGTATCGACTTATTTTTATTTGGTATATTTTTATGTACTAAATGACTATAAAGTTATAAAATACATAAAAACAAAACTAATTATCAAATTATAAAAACCAAAATTTATAAAATGATTAGAAAAAAATCTAATTTAATATGCTTCCCTAAAATAATTTTAATACCGTGATAGTAGTTCAAATTGCTCAATCATTATCAGATTCACAATTGAAACACATAATTTAATTGTTTGGTTTGGGCACAATTCTCATGAGCCCATAATTTGCAGGAGGAACACTGGATCCAACCCTCTTTGCTTGTTGAATATGGTTCGGTACAAATTAAACATAAAGCATCATTAGTTTCTTCTTTTTTCTCGGTTATTATACAAGTTTTTGTTCTTCTTTTACCTTGCTTATTTTTTGCAGTTTTGTTACTCAATACGAAGGATTCCTTCTGATAAATGCAATCAGCTAATCTTTCGAAGCCATACCAACTTCATCTCAACCAGTGGGATATGTCAGAGTTGAGTTGTTGATGTTATTGGAGTAATAGTTGTTGATAATTTATTTTGACTAACAAACTAACTAACCATCACGCCGTTTCCCCGCAGGGGTATGCAGAGAGGATGGAACACCACACTCTTCTATCCTGGCACACCATTTTTGCTTCGGCCACATTCATACAAGTTCTACGGTTGTTTGCGGCTTTAAATAGGGCCATCCTCAAATACTTGTAGTATCTGATCGTGCCAAGTCTTTCACGGACTCCCTCTATTCCTATTGCCTTCAACACTCGCCTCATGTATGCATGAGCTTGCAATTATGGCCAAAAAGAATCTGTCAAAGTAAGCAAGACTAGCGGTACATAATAGCGTTCTAGTGCCAACCCTGATGTATGGAAGTGAAGCTTGGAATTGGCAAAAGAGGAATGAAAGTAGACCTAATGCGGTGGAAATGCGGTCACTATGACGCTTGTGTGTAAAATCTTTGGTCGATAGAGTGAGGAATGAAAAAATTAGAATTTATTAAAATTCACAGTAGTCAGCTAATTCTTTTTCTGATTAGATAATAGCTTGTTGTGGGGTAGATATCCTAATACTGGGACAGATCCATCTTTTTTGATGCGTTCCATGTATCTATGAGGAGATACGTGTCATATTTCGATATGCTTGGCTGCTTTTCTTATTGACACGTTTCCATTTTTTTATAAAATCTTTTATTAAAGAGTGCCTTCTCAAAGGTTTCTTTGGATGGTTTTCCCCTATTTGTCTTTCGTTCTCTAGGTTTAACCATTTTTAACAACCAGGAACCCAAAATGACATTAACTTCCAATTACATTACATTATTATCTCGAAGGTGTCAATTGTAACGTGTTACAATTGACACCCTTTACACTGTTACAATTGACACCTTTCGCCACATTGCATTAAGGTTATGTTTTATCTTAAACTATTAAAAAAACCGTTAAAATATATACACATCATGATAATAAACAATATTCTGAATACTTACACACAATAAAACAATAAAAAATACTTACAATTTGACGAATACAAAAAGGTGACTATTTAATGATTTTTTTACTTCACTACGCCGAAATACGATCATATCCAATATACCGATACTCTCAAACCGATGTTAACGCAAAATGGCGTTCTTTGATAGCTAATGATCCCGTTTAATAGACGGTACTGCTTGTCCCATTAAATGACCAATATTTAAAAATATACGGCGACTGTTACAATCGACACCTGTTACTATTGACACCACCTTCCCCTACATGATACTCAGATAATAAACATTATAGTGAAGACTATGCCCATTATCCCAATTACAAGTGTCTTCGGCACGCTCTAGTAACATGTATTTTTGTAATTAATTATATTTTACATGTACATTTATGTATATTATATATTTGTGTTCGAGTGTAGTGCGATTAGTATTTAATGGATCTATAGGTTCATGTCGTCGTTTAGAAAATGGATGTTGTGTATGAGTGAGTTTTT